>BQNB010049614.1:0-41951 GCA_026074375.1 Tanacetum coccineum | reverse complement strand
ACATTTTAAATCCATTTAATAATTCCTAAACAATTCCTTAAAGGAACCCGTCCAACGGACGGGCCTGAGGCTAGTATATCCGGATCGATTGAGAAGATATATATAGAATCCGGATCGATTGAGAAGGTTTTTATTTTGAGAAGATTGATAAGGTTTTCAAAAATGATAGATTTTTAACTTTGATTCAAGTTTTTCAAGCGTAAAACTCATTTTAATGCTATTATAATCCAAAATGTGTAAAAAAAATTCGAATCAATGTTAAAAAATCTCTCGATTTTGCGATATAAGTATAATACTGAATCTTCTATACAAATTTAATAAATCATTACCATAACTCGATTTTAGCAATGATTTGTGAATCAAATTTGTGATTTATAGATTTGATTGACTATTAAATGATGTTTACTTGTGAATCAAATCAAATCAATTTGCTCAAACAAAGATTTCTCAATCTTCTAAAAATAAAAATCTTCTCAATGGAACCGGAGCATATATATATACATATATATATATATATATATATATATAGATAGATAGATAATTGGCAAAATGATAGATAAGATATATTTGGCAGTAAACTCATCCTTCCTTCCTATTTCTTCTTTTTCTTGCTTTCTATGCCTCGTTCTTTTCTTACCTTACATATGCTTGTGTTTTAATTGTGTGATATTGGCATATTGGGTCACAGAATCAGTCTTCCAATAAGAAAAGCATCATTATTGAGTTTTATTCAAATATAGATAAGCACAGCTAAGTTGTTCATCAGAAAAGATTCCTTCAACTATAACTGTATTGACTTTTTATTAACTGCTGTTTTTTTTTTCTTTTGGCCTTAATTTCCTTCACTTGGTGAGTCTTTCTTTGCACCTAACGAAGTTGAGTTTTTGCTTTTAATATAACCTTCTTGAAATGCTTGTTCTTATCTATGATGACTAGAATTTCTATGATATCTGATCCAATTGTTCATATTACATTTCTTTTCAATAAATCATAAATATACCTGAATAACTAACTAGGAATATATACCCTTCAACTGACGAGGGTGACAAAATGTCGTCATCAACGTCAGCACAGCCATGTTTCCGTTTTTCTCTTGCAGAGATTCAATCTGCAACCAAAGACTTTGATGAAGCACTGGTCATCGGACGGGGAGGATTTGGGAAGGTATACAAAGGTTGTATTTGTATTGAAGAAATTAATCATGTTGTGGCTGTCAAACGTTTAGATTCAACGTCAAATCAAGGGGCAGCTGAGTTTAGAGCAGAGATCGCAATGCATTCTTAAGTTGCGCCTTGCCCACTATGGTGTCCTCTGATTGGTTATTGTGAGGATAACAAGGAGATGATCCTTGTTTATGAGTATATGCCCCATGGAACCCTATATGATCATATACACAAAGCTGACACTCCTTTAAGCTGGATGCAACGATTGAAGATAGCCATAGGTGCTGCACGTGGACTTGACTACCTTCACACAGGTGTAGGAACCCAACATGGAGTCATACATCGTGATGTGAAGAGTTCCAACATTCTTTTGGATGAGAACTGGGCCGCTATGATTTCGGATTTTGGGTTGTCCAAAATAGGACCAACTAATCAATCAGTGTCATACATTGATGCTTAGTGTTAAAGGCACATGGGGGTTCTAGATCCAGAGTTAATTCTAACTCGACAAAACTGACAATAAAAATCAGATTTTTTGCATTTGGGGATGTGTTATTGAAATTCCTTTCAGGGAGGCTTGCAAGTGGACAGAAGCCTTGAAGAGGATCAGTGTAGTTTGGTAAGGTGGGCACAAAAATGTGTGAAAGAACGAAAATTTGATCAATTGGTTGATTCTAGTATAGCAGGAACAATTGCTTCTAAGTGTTTAAGAAGGTTTGCTCAAACTGCATATAGCTGTCTACATAGTGATCCAAAAGAACGGCCTACCATGACCGAGGTTGTGGCCTCACTTCAGGCTTTACAGGAACTACAGAAGAAATTTGACCTTTCTTCAGAGTCACCAAGTATATTGGGTTTCCCTTGGAAGATTCATGAGTATCTCTTTTCTACAACCAACTTACAAAACTCTGGTATGTAATGGATTATCGTGTGTGTGTGTGTGTTTTCGATGCTAATACATATTTGCACTATAGTCTCTACCCATTTAACGCGTGCAACCTTTACGTTGTTATTATAAAGTTCAAAATCATTTAGTATTGGATTTCACATAAAAAAGTTCATTGGCATTGTCACATGGGCAGATATATTTGCTTGCCATCTTTTAGTATTTTTTTTCTAAGTCTATGATTTTATACTCTCTTTTTTATTTTCATTTTCTTAGACCAGATTAGTACCAATGAACCAAAGAGCCATGATAAGAACATGAATCAAGATGAGGAGTTAGTGACTAGAGATGTAAAAATATTTACGTATTCTGAACTGAAGATTGCTACGAGGGACTTTGGGAGTGACAAGTTCTTGGGTGAGGGCAGTTATGGAAAGGTTTACAAAGGTTGGGTCAATCAAAAGACATACTTCCCCAATGAGAATAGTATTGGATTGCCCATTGCAGTTAATAAACTTCATCGTTACAACCATGTAAGTCCTGAAAAACCCCGATTAAAGTGTCCAAACTTTTACAGTTTTACCTCTTATGTGTGTAACTCAAATCGCAGTGGTGCATATAGGTCTTTCACATCTTAATTGAAACTTCACAAACTCCTTAATATATGCAGTTTGATCCGGAAATGTTGAAAGAATTTCGTCATCCCAACCTAGTTAAGCTTATAGGATACTGCTTAAAAGGTGAACAGTTATTCCTAGTGTACGAATTCATACCCAACGGAAATTTCAAGGATCTTCTACGTACTGGTAATCAGCATTAATAACTCCAGATATGAATCTAACATTTACTTTTTAGAAATAAAGACTATTTAAAGATTAATTTTAATTCTATTGTGTTTGTGAGGAGGTGTGAGCACGACTTCCTATTGGCTACCAGGTGAAAATGGCAGGTCCGCGATAATTGCCCGAGGAATGTTTCCTTGCAACAGCACACAACTATACAAGAAACGGGGAAAAGCAGATCCTGGGTGGACATACCAAGTCGACGAGTCTTTGCTTGAGAGACATAAAATATTGCTGGATGAGGTAAAACATGAACTCTTCTTCTATGGTTCAAGTTCACTTCTCTTAATTTCTCAATTACATTTCTAACGCCCTTTGCTATTTTAAATGCATCCATGAAATTATTTGCAGGAATTTACAGCAAAGCTTTCTGATTATGACGTTACTAAATTGGTACACGGTTGGTATCTCAGCCACAATCATCATGACCCTTTTAATATTATGGACTATCGTGTTGGGTACTGTAAGTTACTTAAATATCTACTTCCTTCCCCTTCATCCCCCCCAATTCATGTCGTAATTTGGCTTGTGTCGACGCAATTGCCTACATCTGAATAGACATCCTTCTTTCAGGGCCGCCCTTATATTTACAGAGCAATCTTTCCGGATTTAAAGTGGTATTCGCAGAGATCTTAACCGGGGAATGTATCTCTACTTCAAATGATCTGTGGAATGTTGAACATTTATTCAAAAAATTAAAGAAGATTTTATTGGGATAATATAGCAAGTTATGGTTTTGAAAAAATGCAAATGCAGTGGATCAGAGTCAATTATGGTAAGAAATCTTAAAGAAGTATGACCAACACGGTTTACAACGACGACGAGGTCGTCAACGAACTTAGCATCAATCCAATACACCAAAGACGCAATATTAGGCGGCATTGGGTCTTTTTTCATCTCAATAACTTGTGTAGAATTACGGAATGAGGGCTTCAATATATCAAAAACCCAGATTAAAGAATGCGACCCGAAGCCCTTTGGAGCCAAATCTATCATTCAATTAATATGAAGCGTCATGTTGTATATCATGTTGTAGTATATCATGATGTATATATTGTCATCGTAGCTGAGTGAACGAATTGAAGGCCCTGTGCGAAATTTTATATGATAACTAAGTATGATGGTAAAAAATATAGTATATCGACTAATAAAACTTAAAACATAATATTATGATGATTTGTCTTAACTTTTAACAAATATTTTACAACATATAATTGTGTAGGTTTCAAAATTTTGGTTCGAAGTGAATTTTCAGGCCCAAATATATAACGTGGTATATATTTTGAGGCCTCAAAAAATTTAAGGCCATGTGCGGTAGCACAACTCGCACACCCTCGTATATGAACTTCTAGATATGAACAAGTTTGGTTTAAAGGTCCAACAGGGGTTAGATTGTTACATGTAATATGCATTAAAAATTGTTGATCATCGAGGGTAGAAGTGGTCGCATGTTGCGATGGGGCATTTTAAAATGCATATGTATGTAGCAAACATGATGTGCGAGTGCACAATACAAAACGAAACTTATATCAAAACGACATTTATGATTACATATGAGAATTACCACAAAAACCAAAAAAAAACATTAAGATCGTAAAAAGTAAATATACAATATCAAGTACCCTCAACGCTCAACCAACTGGGCTACTTATTGCCACCAAAGTAACCCTTAGGGGCGGTATCTTTAGGAGGTTTAAGTTCACCATTGACCTTCAGGGCAGAATAAATAGAATTATGCATGGGGTTTTATTCCCTAAGTGCGAATGATCGAGGCATGCATATGCCCAATGGATATCACTGTGTGCTCAGTATCAACTAACTGCTAACATGTCCGTTAAAAAAAGGTTCCCTCAACAACACCTCATAAAATTTCTTAGATATCTTACAAGTAAATGGTCCACAAATACAATACCTGTTTCAAATATAACATAACGCACAAAAGGATACCAAAGACGTCTACGACGAAAACAAACTTTTTTCTCGCCATGATAAGTAGCCCTTAAAGCAGGTTCTTTTTGGAAAGTAAAGCTCTATGACGTGACGTGAGCAACACATCTAAATCTTAAAGCAATCTGACATCCATACCCCGTACTCTTCCTTCGCAATACTTGTTAAGAAGGCTTTTTTTGTTTTTTACCTTTAGTTTTGTCCTCCACTGGTCTAGCCTTAACAATCTGCAACGACGTGTGAAAAGCCACATGACGATGCTTATTAATTTGGACGCAAACTTTGTAAACTAAAACTACTCCAAGCCACTATACAGAAACATCACAATTCGATTTTCTTTCAACCCCCTCGATTCTAAGAATAGCACAAATTGAATAATTGTTGGGATTTAACATCTGAGGTAATCAAATAACTATGAGTACAGCAGCGGAATTTGGATCTATAATAGCATAAATTAACACTTAAACATGAAGTAAAAGAAACGCGTACCTCTTTGATAATTGATCAGAACACGAAACAAGCAATTAAAGTAAATTCCTCTACGGTTGCTCACAACAGTCACTCACCAAACATCTTAAGCATCTAGACTTTAAACTTCAGACACCGAACAACCTTTGTACAATATCCCGAAATACCAAGCAAACGCAGTGAATTAGTAACCGAAAAAACCAAGAACCGAATTAGGGATTCAAAACCCTAATTGTACCCAAAAATCAAAACCAACCCTTGATGGGTATTATGGAATTCGGCTGGAAACAAAAGAAAGAACACGAAACGATTTTCTGTTGAAGGTTATGAGAGAGTTAGGCAAATGGGAAAGTAATAAAGGATGAGTAGTAATTAAAAGGCATGATACCCTAGTTGTGAATATTATAGAAACCGAAAAGGTCCTACAATTATCACACCACTTTTCCTTGTCCATGTACACACAAAAAACCTTCTCTTAACCGTCAAAAAAACTCGGCCACCTTGTGGAGTCCTTAGGGTTTGGGTTTTGTTCATTCAGTCCCTTGGATATTTAATTGAATGTATAAAACGTGTTCTCCGTGTATTAACGAGTGTGCCCCCAATAGGCTCACATATTCGTAATATATAAATGTAATCCGACTACCAATATCCAACAGCTCCCACTTGGGAGTTGGAGTAGCATTTTAATCCACTTATATCAAAATTGGCAAAGACTAGCAACCCACGAACAATTATTTTGTCCCATTAGAATAATATGAGAATAAGAGTATCAAAAATCATCTCTCTCTGCTATTTAATGTTTTATAAATTCTTCTTTATAATCATCCTTTGTTACAGATACCGTTTAAACCATGAAAATGGACCTAAGCATTCCATATAGTTTAACATTATGTTTCCGTTATAGAAATAATTCAGATATACCAAATGTTAATCAAGAATGCATGTTAGCAATTACCCTTTGGGTGCGGCCACTACTATATCTGATAAATCTGGAGAGGGCCCCATGATATCTTTCACACATTTCAAGTGGAGGAACAAATCTTATTGTCTACAAGGTTGTGGATGCTGCTTCACAATTACACTCCGAAAAATAGCTTTTATAACTACCTTTTCAGGACAGCGTTTCTATAATCACAGAGAGATACTCACAACATTACAGAACTTTGCTTGCATCTCAAGTCATAAGGACAATTTTATAAACCTACTTTTTGACATTCCATACACATAGACATGGAATCCAAAGTAAATGCTCGAAAGGATGGGGTATCCATATGCATCCCTTTGTGAATACATATGATTTAGGTGGAACAGGTCCATATATTCACGAATTATAACCAACACCACATTTGCCTTACATAACAAATAATCCTCATATGTTAACCGACAATGGACATATTTAGAATGAAATAAGTAGTCATTCATGTATCAAAACATGCAAATATAGGATAATCATTTTTATATGAATGAAGAACAAATACCAATATCTTTAATTCAACAAAGAAGTAAATAATTCTCATTACAATCCCAATTATCCCAATACTAAAACAGATATGCATGAAACGTAAATTAGCAAGTTGAAGTCTACTGTTGCTAACAATTCTCAACACTTTTCATTTACAAGACAGCTAAATATTATCTGAGTAAACTTTCTGAATACTTGTTTCAAATCACCCTCATATTGTCCAAGATTGAAAAATAAGATGAGTGTCTTTTTAGCTCACAGGTGCATACTATTGCAAGAGTCATATAATGACAAGGTAATAGTAACTATTTATAGGGTAGTTGAAGTTCAACAACATTCCTATCTCATACAGACATCTATATACAGTTTTCTTAAAATGTAAAGTATTCTCATTCTTTAATGTGTAATGCAACAATGCTCTTAGCGGATCATATCTAGTTAGTAGATTTATCATAAAAGATGAAATCCTATTTCACAGAATTGGGATTATTCTCTAGCATCATTTGACACATACAACGCTATGCATTATATAATTCGTAAACATTTTTACTTAACAGTCAATTAAGCACTCTCAATAGATACTTTGTATGTGTAGCTCGTCTTGCTCGGCAACAGTAACAACCAGTCACATACACAATATAATATCTACATGATGAACCCTTAGTTTAAAAAACACAAGGTTTCCATCCATGTACTAAATTATCTCAAGTGAAATATATCATTTAAGACTTGCTTCAATGACATATTGCATTTGTGTTGGACTTAATTTCTCGCATCGACTTCTTATCATAATAAACATTTATTCAAGGTCGTTTGTCTTATCCTAAATTTCCCCAAGAGACGTTTCATTCCAATCTTAAAAGGATAATAAATCTAGCTTATGTGGAATGAAACTTTCAATATGTCATACAGCATTTGAATTTAAGAAACAACATGGGCTCCCACTCAATGTCAGATGTACTCAGGAGTCATCTTAATTTAATCAGAATCATATTGTAATTAATTCAAGATCTCAGCTCCTAGATGCATGATTCAATCCATACTTGGATTCTTTCATCTTGTATACTATATAAAGATTATATAGACTTAACCCCCTTTTGATTTACAACACCGTCCTCGCAGATGTAATCACTAAGGAAAGAGTCTTAAATTTTAATTGCCATATTTTAAATATAGACTCATAACCCTTTATGATTACACATCGTCCTCGCCAAGGTAATCATTCCAGGAAAGAGTTATGAACAGTTAATTTGCGTTTTAAAGATTTCAAGAAAAATCATGTATGACATTAGTTATCTTTATATAATTAATACGTGCAAGAAATAAAGAGATTTAAATCATAATCAATTGCTTGAGTAAGATCAAAATTCTATATCACAGTCAGGCAATAATACTTATAGCAATTTTGTCCTTATGAGCTTTTTCTTTCATAAGAAACGCCCTTCAAACCACACAGGTTTACTATTTGGGGGTTGAAAGATCGAATAAATCTCACATCTTATTGCCTTATAAGGACTGCTCTTTTCATTCATAATTCTAAGACCATTTATCAGATACAAGACTATAATGTATCTTAGCATTTAGCAGTTTGGAATGATCCTCTCATTTTATATTCCTCAGCATTGATATTACAATATCAATCAAGTGATGAAATCAATCCTGCGGATTTATAAATGTGAGATCTAATATACTTTGGATCAACAATTTCCATTGTTAAACCCTATAAGACATTAGCAATGGATTTTAAAGGTAATGTTATTTTGTTCTTGATATCTTCAAGATTTGTAGATGCTCCCACTTACTTTTGTAAGTAGAGAAAATTCTCTAAATACTAAGTATTTAAGCAACATATGATTGTTCTTAATTGGGAAAATACAAAACACATTTTAACAAATTGTAGAACTTTAATCAAGACCTAATGGGATCCATCTCAATCTACAGATTGATGTCTTTGATTACCTTCTATGTTGAAACTATATTGATTTACTGACACACACACAAACTTCTAATCTAACCTATAGATACGATTTGAGTAGAGCCATTTAAGTTATCAGAAATCAAACAATATGAATATAGTTTGTTTCAACACATTAGACATACCATAATAATGTGGTATTCTATAAGTATTGGAATTGTGAGACTCCATCAAAATTCCATTAGATAACTTAATTCTCTTTTGGTCAAATGCTTGTCAATTGGGTCAAGCCAAATTGAATACACAGTATTTAAAACCAAGTGCATGCTATAATGTATATTTCTTAAATTAAAGCAAAGCTCTTTGTTTAGTGTTCACAAGAAGACAAAACAATTCAGATAATTTCCATGTTCTTGTGTTTACATAAGAAAACAAAACATGTCAAATTAATACATTTATAAGTCCTTTGAATAATTCTTGAGGACATCATGTTAACTCTATGTTTCATTGTTTTAGGAAAACATAACAGTCAATTTATACGTTACAATTTTCGAATAATTCAAGGACATCATGTTAATGTGTTAACAATAAGACATAACAATTCAACTACTTACTTATGTTATGAGTTCATTTGATAAATACAAGAACTTAATCATGATGTCTAGCAATAAACATAATTATACTAACTAAAAGTAATCATGGAACGCAAACACTTGAAGTTCAAATAGTAATTTTCAAGTTATGTCATACTACTCAAAATCATGATAATTTATCTTAACTATTATTATCTTGACTAAACATGTATTCAATTAGAGGAAGTTAGTTTTATATAATCTCTTTGACTTTTAATGTAATATGGCACCAGAACATCATTTCGTGTTTTAAGTCCTAGTTAATTGATTAGCTTCCTCACCTTGCGGTCAAGAAAAACAAATAAATCATATTGTTAAATATCATTTTAGTCAATTAGATGAAGTAGTTTTATATTATATCTTTGACTTTTAATGTAATAGGGCAACAAACATCTTTCGTGTTTAAGTCCTAGTAGATTGATTAGCTTCCTCACCTTGCGGTCAAGAGAAACCAATAATCATATTGTTATATGTTGTTCCTTGCACACATTTAAGATTTCTCCCACTTGTGTACGGACAACCATTACTAAATGTAAACAAACAATACGAACAGAGCGCGCAATTGTAATACACAATATATGATAGTGTCATAGATATTACATGTAGATTTCAAACTAAAATGTTTAATAAGGAATTATGGATTATTATTCTATAGATAACATTTCGGAAATCAACCACAGATATGGAATTTGTTATCATATAAAATAAAATGCAATCTTACTTAAACATGTGTTTGTTCATATTCGGAAAGTAATGAATTATTTCAAAGCAAGTTAGAAATAATATGGGCAACTATTAAGGAAATAAATCTTGTAGCTCCCACTGAATTTGACACCATTACAAGAATGTCATTTCAGTAATATAAAATGCAAAGCTCCCACTGGATTTGTATAACAATTGTAATGTTACCACACCAGTAGAAAGACAATAAGCAAATTATTTACTTTCCATATTTCTCATAGAATGCCTACAATACAATGTACTTATAAGATTGTGCAGAGAAATAAATTCTAACTGTGTAGATGCGGGACTAGCCATATCATGGCTCTCATATAACTGAATATTTAAGCAGCAATACCGCCTATAAACTCTGCATAGCCACAAGGGTATTTAGCACCTTAAGGAATAAAATGAGTCTAAGAAAAATACCCAGCGGAATATGCTAGTAATTTCTTTACTCATTGCGTTTAAACTCATACATCGTGACAAATGCAAATGTCATATATTTTTGGTATCTATAACAAAATGTTCTCTATTACTCAAAATATTTTATCTTCAATTATTTTCACAGCCGATATTGTCAGGGTCACGTGGGGTGGAAGGGTAAAAAAATATATTTCTACAAACAACCTACTCAAATTCTTGATTTTTATTTGTATCCTTTTTAGCAAATGACCATTATTGGCTTCTATACTTATATCATAAATTACAACTATTTTCAACTACCTATGTTCATGTAGGCATGGGTTCGAAGAATTTATTTTTTGTTTATTAGGCTGCCCACTATGGATGTAGGTCGCGACTTACATTTTTCGGCGCCACATCAGCTTTCTTTTTCCGACGACCTACAGGCGACCTAGTGCCACTATGAGCCGACCTTCATTTTTTTTACTTCAAATTTAAATTTCATTAATAATAAAAAACATTACATAATAATTCAAATAAAATTAAAACATTACAATAATAAAGTGAGTGGGTATTATAGTGTTAAAATTATTTAAATTTTAAAAATTAAAAAGTTTTTTTTATATATACTAACAAAAAAACGAATATTTTTTCCTTGAAAATGACCACGACCGTTGTCGTGCCTGCGACCATTTGCCCATTCGATCTCTGGCGACCTGAACGGCGACCGACTCTTCACTATGAGGGCGACCGACTTCGATCGACGGCGACCGAGTCGGTCGACCGTCTCATAGTGGGCAGCCTTAGTCTTTTATATGTGTTTATACTTTATATCGAAGTATACGTTTATTTTTTTAATTTACTTCGTATACCATATGTTTACACTTAAATATGACAAGTTTTATAACTAGATATGATTTCATAGCAAATATTGACTGCAAAAAGATAATTAACTTTTTTGTTTGAAGAAAAAATGTTAGCTTTGTTGATTTAACTTGTACTTGAGATTTGAGTAAATCTCTCTCTCTATTGTAACATTTTTTTTATTTAATTAGTTGTTGGATGGAAGTTGGTGTTAAATTGAATCGTCCAGTTAACTAAGTTTTAAACCCTGATAAGATAGTAACTCAGTTACTTACAAAGGGCATTTTTCAGCCATCTCGCCCAAGGCAGCAAAAAAGTTAGAACCGGCCCTGTACCTTACAAAAACAATTTTTCACGAAACATAAGGCCTGTCACATAGGGAATGTTTTTAGGCGTGTGGCAATAATAGACTACATTAACATCATCTTTTAGGCATATGACATATTTATTTAGGCGTGTAAACAGGTAGGCATTAAATAAACATACATACAAAGATTCATAATTCAAAAGATGACATTAAGCATACAAGTAAACATGTAAAATCTGATTTCTCTCGCGAGTCTTCCCCAAATGGAGAACCATAAGACCCTCACTAGGTTTTCTGCTCAGTGCCTAGATCGCCCCATTCATCACAAAATTGTGATTGAGTGGGTCTTATAGCCGGAATAGACAATAATTAAAAGGAAGCAAACTAGCTAAATTAACAATTTTAATTTTCTTTTTTAACCTATATTAACTTTTAATAGAATTCAAGATCATAGATCTACATATTTTATTCATCTCATGGCAAGGATTCGCATATCATTGTCATATTTTACTAGTAAACATAATATAAAAATATAAACTGCACAATCTCAGCAGTATGACCATTAGCTTATGTTTTAAGTATATGGGCATGTTAATACGAGGCGTTAATTAAAACAATACGTGTATCCAATAACAGCTATAAAATGAACCTGCGCTGATTACCACTGTTGGATTTAACATCTAGGTAAACCCAGTAAAAACTACGAGTACACGCAGCGGCGGATGGATGTCTAGTAACAACATATGAACTCCCGTCCCACCCCCCACACCATAAAAGGGTAAATAGAATACGTAGACTCTCAGCAAATTGATCTTGAAAATGAATAAGTGATTAAAACAATCACCTCTATGGTTGCTCACACAATCACGTCAATCGAATATGTTAAGTTGTCTAGACATAACTTCACAAACCGAACACCTAGTGTTGTAAACCGATTATCAAACAAACCCTTGTTACTATAACCGAATAACAAAACCACTGAATTAGGGTTTAAGCAAAATCCTAATAACCAAATATCAAGGCAACCCGAAACCCTTGTTGGGGTTTTAATCTTCGAACAGAAAACCAATCGAACAACTCGTGTTATAAACTTGAAGTCTTGCTTGGAAGGACAGAGAGATTCTATATAATCTTAGCATAGTCGGTTTTGATAGATTCGAAGATATGGTGGGGGAGTTGAAACTGACGATCTCGCATACTTCGCATCACCTCGTGGTGTTGCTAGGGTTTTTTCGAATTCGGGAGCGGAAAAGAAAAAGGAACTAAGAACAATTTTAGAAGGTTTTTAAGAGAGTTTGTTAGTCGTGGCTAATGGAAGTAGTATCAAGGGATATATATAGCCCTTAGATCCTATTCATGATAAACTAGGAAACAAGTCCTATTCTAATCACAACACATCTTTTCCTTTTTCCATTTATCCAAACCGAATTCTGGAATCCTTTTGTAATATACTATTCGAATTCCAGCTCTTAAAACATCACAAGTATATGTCTTAAACGTGTGTGCCCCCAATAGGCTAACATATTCATAATGTATACATGCTAGCCGACTACCATAACCCAACACTCTTAGTGGCAAAATGGGCGGGTCGGTGGTGGATGATTGTTTTTGCCGGGTGATGATTTACTAAGTGTATAATTTCTACTCATTTATTGTTCCTGAATTGTTATTCTATATCATGTTGACACACCTACTTATAATGATTAATGTGTCTGATGGCAATTGAATAATTCTTTAACTGCTAGCTATGCTTAACAGACTACTGTCCCGAAATTAGGAGGTTGGTAACGGGATAAAAAAAGGTGATTTTTGTATAGGTCAGGTTGGGTCGGCATGAAATTTCATTTGCCCAAATAATGAAATGATATGAAATTATGATTCGATGAAATATACTATTCATAACACAACTAGAATCACCTTATGCATTATTGTATCAATTAAGACCAAAAATCAAGAAAGGTCATGCACTCACTATTAAGACCAAAAATTAAGATAGATGAGAATCACATTTGAACTAGTACATTTTTTGCAAAATTGTTACTGATCTACAACCGTATAATATCTCGTCCTAGACTAACATGAACTAGCACCAACATGAAACCAGCACCTGTAGACACCATCCTCAAGAAAACATTTGAAAAGACCTAATCATGATGCAGCTTCGAGTCAAATGTGCCTGTTCATGTTACCAAAAAAAACAGCATTTTTAAGAAGCCAGAGAGGGATTCATGATCTAACATGTAAGCTTATTATAGCCTGTTGAGGTTCGGGTGAAAACGGGCTGGGTTCTTTAAGAATCATGTGTGCATATCATTTGCCATTTTAGTACTGTCCAATAGAATCATCTAAAGTGACCTCTTAGTATTGATAGATTTTGTTGGGAAACCTGCACACTTTTATTAGTATAAATCAAATAACATTAACAAGTAAATTAATCGAAAGAATTAACAGATAATTAAAGCAGTAAAGGAACGAGGCTCGTGTTTAACACGATTCCCTTAAAACAGATTCGCCGTCTGTTTCCCAGGGTACAACGTTCAAAGCTGTTGTACAGCCGGACCTGACATACTTGCCTGAAAAATCACAGAAACTTGAGTGCTTTTGATCGAAAGGATTGCAGGAAAACTAATTAATGGAGTTATTCTCTCTTGTGTGTTTTTCGGTGTGTTTAGAATGGTTGAGATTGCCATCTATTTATACACATCCATATGCATATGGTGCAATCAATGCTGGTTAATCCTCATTAATTTGCCAATCATAATCAGCCAATTAACTGTCAATCAATGACTCATTAATCTTGCAAATCAGCCAATTAAATTGTTAGTCAATGACTCATTAATCTGAAATTAATCAATAGTCAATCAATGACTCATTAATTTGCAAATCAACATCCAATTTAATTGTCAGTCAATGACACATTAATTTGCAAATAATAACACCCAATTTAATTGTCAGTCAATGACACATTAATTAGCTGTTATTACTCAATTTAACCAATTTTCTCCATTCTAACTACCCTTCTTTGAGACTCGATATCTCATTCACACTAACTTCATTTTTGGACATATAATGGCTTGTTACAAAGCCTTACACTTAATAATTATATTTACTAATAATTATCTATGTCCAAAATTAGTGAAAACACATTTTTTCACTAAAATTTTCCAATAGATTTCTCACGTCCTAATCAGCAAATAATACCAAGTCTAGTGAGCCCCAAATACAAAAACATACATACCCTGCTGCTGGTGGTTTTGGGAAGGAAACTTTGGTAACAAAATCAGGGAAGTCACGCTTTATCTCGCTTTTAGTTTGCCAGTCCACCTCCTTGTTATTCCAGAGAACCAACATCTGCCTGGATTCTCTTTTAAGCACATGGCAAGGTTCGGTTTACTAAGCCTTGGTCACCACAAAAAACAACCGAAATTAGAATAACTTTTAAAGATAGAGGTATCAAATATTAGACAATTTCAAACTGAAAATAAAACGATTAATTTTGCCAACTAAAATTAGTAAAATGTTGAACTTAGTAATGTTGAACTTACAATGGACGACAAGGAGGTCTCTGGCCTAAACCCAATCAGTTAAAGCTCTTTGCATATCATCTAGAACATATGCATGGTTCTCATCCGGGAGTGTATTGAATCCATATAGAATAAAGAACTTCGATTCCTTGTTTCTTACTTGATATTAGAGGTCGAATGAAAACCATCTAATTGCAGATCAGGTAATGCCAAAATATTTCTATTTTGTAAGGATGAATCAAATAAGGGTTTCCTTAGAAAAGGATTCTATCAAAAAAGATTCTTTAAAAACAATGATAACTAGATACGAATAGAAGAAGAAAAGAATAGAAGAAGGAAAAAAGGCTGATTTCCACGGTTGGTATGCTCCTTTCTGAAAGCAACACAAGAAGTGTGTCCCCAATTGTTAATACCAAGTGCCATCCAGTCAAAGACTCTAGCTGGATTAAGCTGACCCGTCATCAGTCGTCTAATAGCTATGTAATGCCATTTGAATCTGACACATTCGGGAAGCATCACTAGAATCGTGGGGATGAGTGGCTTGATAACGTTCAGTCAATTGTTTCTAGAATCAGGCGTGTGGTCGATCATTTCCATGAGGGCATTCTTAAAAGGCTCATAACCAATGTTTATGCTAGTCATGTCTACGGCCCCCATAGCACTGTATGTGGGTTTGAAGGGGAGGAAAATGGATGAAGGAAGCTCGTGAACAAACTCATCCCCATCCTCATCCCCCTTTTTATTTAGACGAAATTCATAAGCAACGTCACCCAACATAAACCCAACGAGATATACGTCTTGCATTTTAAAATGCAATACGATGTCCTTTTCTTCTTCGTTTCTACATATAATTTGTAGATGATCAGGACCAACCCGGCATAACGCAAACTTCTCTCTAATAAATCAAATGGTGTTAGCCCACTCTGACTCCTTTTCAAATCTACATGTTGAATACCATAATTTAACAATGATCGTAGGTAGAAACAAACGATATGATATTTGTGTAATAGATACGAGCGGACATCTAAATTTCTAACATAACATATCAATCACATATAATTGATACAATATGAATTAAACATTATAAATAGATAGGACATGTAAGTTCGAACCTATAAACGTAACGATCGTCAACCTCAGGGAGTAGCACCTCAGGAGTCACAATTTCCTGCTGTCCACGCCTTTCCATCCTAGCGTTTATGGTGTTCTTGGAACCACGACGAGCCATATCGATTATCTATTGAACAAAAATAATTTCTACTACGACTATAACTAACCTAACCACTATACCTAGATTATAACAGAGAGAGAGAGAGAGATGACTAAGGGGGTTACGTTCGCGCGTTGTATAGAGTAATGTGTAACCATATAATGTAATTTATAATCATATGTGAACATAAATTTATCTAAGGCCACCAATCCTATTTTTAAAGTTATTCATCTTTGATTCATATTTTATCCTTAATCTTTAGTTGTCAACATCCCACGACACGTAGACTCCTATTACTACCACCGTATTAGGAGAGAAACACAAAGTGTAATTCATCATATGTACTGGTCTTGGTCGGGGCACCAAACACGTCATTGCCAAAGACTTTCAATCATGAGCATCAAACGTTCTTTATCTTTATCAATGTTAAAATAAGTTCTATTTTTATCAAACTTATAACTTGTGTTTTAGTTGTTGATTAAAAGTGCAGGGGTTGATATTGTCATTCTTAAAAAGTGAAAGTTTGAGCTGCAAGTGACAAGATCCAGGAGGGTTGATATGCTCTTTTCTTCTATATATAAGCCAGAGATAGATCTAGGGTTTGATCACTTATCATCACAAGCTTTGTTTAGTTCTCTCATATGATTTCCATTATTCTCTAAGTTGGTTATCTTCTTGATGTCAACATTGTCTTTTGATTCTTGTGTAACAACTTGATAAATCTTTTTATTTGATCAAACTGATTTTGTGTGATTGAGAGTATTTTGTAGTGAGGTAGTAGCATTCTTATTGGGGACTACTTTTTCTTTGTGTGTAGATTGCATTCGTTTCGAGACAATCACCTGTTAGGTGTTTTAGATTAAAAGAATAAAAGAGGTGGTTGGTTGAGTTCATTTGGTGTTGTTTAGTTGTTTTGATATCATTTTTATATGGTATGAGAGTTTGATTCTTGATCGATCTTGAAAAATTAGGGTTTGTGATTTTGCAATTAAAATTGAGGATTCTTGATTTAGTGGTTGATTCAGGCGATTGGTGTTTAGATTTCAAAGATTGAGGGTATTAGATCTGGTGATTTGTGGGTTCGATTGATTAGGGTTTTTTAATACCCCAATTTATGGTTTTGGGGATTTTTTGCTCCTGAGTGATTGTTTGGCTATTCTTGATTATTAACATCCTTGACTAAGTGAATCAAGGTTGTTAGTGGTGTTCTTGGTTTTCCGCTGCATTCATAGCTCTGTAAGTAAATATCTCTTCACTTAAGGTTTACAATCTTTTTGTTGTAGAATGTGGAAACATGTTAGTTAACTCCTTGATCCTCTAACTTTGATTGAGGTGGATACCTGGCCAATCTCAGTCTTCTCAACAGGGGATTTGTTGACCTTGGGTGTGTGTTAGTTCTGTTGATTATTTTTTGGTTGATTTATTTTTGGTTTATCTGTTCTTGTTATTTTCTGTCTATTATTTGTCTCGTTGTTCTGTTATCTTGTCTATCTTCTTATTTGTGGTTTCTATTTATTATTTGTTCTTTAAAGTGCATTTGTTTATCTATTATCTGTCATCATGGTGAATGATGATCCTTTTAGTTCTAGTGTTTTGATTAATAATTTGGATGCTGGTCTGCATATGAATCCTAATGATTCTACTAGTACTACTTTTATTCCATTTAAATTACTTGGTACCGAGAATTATAGGATTTGTCTAGTGCTATGAAATTGGCCTTGCGAGCTAGGAATAAGTTTGCATTTGTTGATGGTTCTTGTGTTAAATCTGCTTATGTGATTAGCGATGTTCTATCTGCTTAATAGGATAGATGTAATGCTGTTGTTCTTACTTGGATCATGAATTCTGTATCTTCTGATGTTTATATGGGTTTGGTTTATTCTGTTGATGCTAAATCTGTATGGAAAGAGCTTGAAAGTACATATGATAAGGTTGATGGTTATGTTATTTTTAACTTGTTGCAAATGATAAGTAGCATTAAACAAGGTGGTAGTTCTGTTACTGATTATTATCATAGATTGAACTCCCTATGGAGGGAGTTTGATTCTCTTACTAAACTTCCTACTTGAGCTTGTGATGCTAATAAGGAATTGGATCTTCATAACAAACTTATGAAGTTAATGCAACTCCATATGGGTTTGGATGAATGTTATTTGTCTGTTAGAAGTAGTCTCTTATCTAGGGACCCTCTCCTTGAAGTTAAGGATGCTTACACTATTGTGTCTAGAGAGGGATCCCATAGATGGACTCCTGAATCTTCTAGTTTAACCGATTCTAAATTAAATGCTACTTCTTTTGTTGCTAAGAGTTCTAATACTTTTAAAAGAGGTAATAACTAGAGGTATTGTTTCAGTTTCTCGTTTGGTTGACAATGGTTCTATCCAATGTTTTACGGATTATAAATTTTAGTTTCTAAGAATAATGTTCTTTATTTTAATGTTATTCCACGTGATGGTATTTATGAAATTGATATGCTTAATCTTGTGACAAATGTTAATTCTATTTATAATGTTAGCAATAAAAGAACCAATCTTAATATGGACACTACTTATCTGTGGCACTGCCGTCTTGCTCTATAAGCAAGAAACGTATTGAAAAGCTGCAACATGATGGCCTTTTAAAGTCAGCGGATGATGAATCCTTTGATCAATGCATATCTTGTTTATCTGGGAAGATGAAAAGGAATCCTTTTCCGCATCGTACGGAGAGGGCGATCGATCTTCTTGGGCTAATACATACGGATGTTTGTGGTCCACTTAGACATGTGTCAAGACAAGGTGCTAGCTACTTTATTACCTTTATGGATGATTTTAGTCGTTATGGTTATGTTTGTTTACTTAAACATAAACATGAAGTCTTTAAAACATTCAAGGTTTTTAAGAATGAAGTAGAAAATCAACTCGGGAAGACTATAAAGGCTCTTCGATTGGATAGAGGAGGCGAATATATAGGAAAAGAGTTTAAAGATTATTTGAAAGCTTGTGGAATTGTCCAACAACTTACTCCTCCATACACACCACAACATAATGGTGTATTTGAGAGGAAAAATCATACCTTGTTGGACATGGTTCGATCAATGATGAATCTTAAAATTTTGTCGTTATCCTTTTTGGATTATACTTTAGAGTCTGCTACACGCATTCTCAATATTGTTACAACCAAGAAGGTTGATACGACACCATATGAATTATGGTATAGAAAAGTTTCTAACTTATCTTACATAAAGGTTTAAGGATGTGAGGCGCTTATGAAGCATGATATGCCTGACAAACTGCAACAAAGATATGTTAAGTGTATCTTTGTAGGATACCCTAAGAAAACAATGGGTTACTATTTCTACTTCCTACTTGAAAACAAAATTGTTGTTGCGAGGTACGGTGAGTTCTTGGAGAAGAATCTAATCTCTTAAGAAGACAATGGGAGGGCGATAGAACTTGAAGAAATTCAAGATAAAGATACATCACCTTCTAAAAACACTTGCAAAATTCCTGTTGAGGTTGAAGATTTCGACCACCTCAAGAGGAAGAAGGTTTTGAACCACCTCAAAAGGAAGTTGTTCCCGTTCGTAGGTCAGCATAACAGCGTTCTATGACGGTGAGATATGCCTAATGAATGTCAAAACTGCCTTCTAAAATGGTTATCTTAATGAAGATATTAATATGGCGTAAACTAAAGGTTTTATTGATCCTAAATGTTAGGAATACGAAAGTATTGGTCACTTTCATTAATATCATTAGATAGTTCGTTAAGTAATATTTAGAACCTTAATAGTCTAACTTAGGAAAAGCCCATGGAAAGCCCATGGACAAAGCCATATGGTCGGTCTTAGGTAGGAGTGTTAGGAATTATAGATTTGATGAGACAAAAGAAACAAGTAATGAAACAAAAGGATCAAAATCGTCATTAAGTAATTCTACAAGCTGTTGGAGAATTATGGAAGATTTGGTCAAAGATATCAAAAGATGAAGATTTGGAAGATCTCCTTAAGAAGATAAAGATAACCAAAGGATATTTCACTTTAAATGTTAAAAAGATTTAGTTGTCTAATTTTATCTTTCTTTTAATCCTTGATAACTCTCTATATAAAGATATTCAAAAGCGTGTAGTTTAAATAATAGAATAGAGAAAAACGTGTGATTGTGTATGTATCTCAAGATGTAGACGTCTAGTTTGTGTGGTGTAGCCTCAAGATCAAGTTAACTTGATCCCTGTTATAGGTGGTAACACGATCTATACTGATCATATAGATTTGAGGCTGGTGGAAACATATGAGAATAAAAACCTTGTTTGATAATATACTGTTCTTTATATTCTGCTGCATATTTATATTATCTGTAAAACATATCCTAGATGGGCTTAAATGATCTCCACAATTGGTATCAGAGCCAGGTGGCTCGTGATATCTAGGATCTCAAGGTTTTAGTTTTCTAGTTTTTCTGCTCATGATCAAATTCAGTAAATTAGATTTTTGTTACCCTGCTAATTACATAATGGTACACGAGGACCAAGAATTCAATAGATCAACAAGAAGATTTGAAGCAATCACACAATAAGGTAACCTAATACTACTCGTATAGTTCATGTTTCATGTGTTACTTTGTGCTGCGAAGGAGATTATTTATGCTACTTGTTCAAGGTTCAATTGTAAGTGTGTACTGAATTTGGAATAAGTCATATTCGTATATTTGATTCCTCTATTCACTTGTTGGGGTGCTTGTTCGAATCGACACACTTGTTGCCATCAATTGATCTACTACGTGGTCACTCTTAATTTAAGTATGGGTCGGTTGAATTCTTCATTACTCCGATTAAGCTTTATGATTAATTTAATTAGTAGATATTGATTACATTTGGAATAATAATATAATATTATTGAATATTATCAGATTATATTGATTAATTTAATCGAAGAGATTTGCTCAAGGTATTATTGGTTAAAAACTTACTATTACTTATAGCCAAGCTCGTCTTTACTACAAAGCTTGATGCCAATAGCACAGATCTGTGACAGAAAAAGTGTCACTAATAGTATGGGCATGGGAAAAGGAGTAATTAGATTTGTGGACAGTTTTAAAACACCTAAGGTTTCACAAAAAAATGGAGGAAGGAGAATTGAAATAAGTGACAGGATTTGTGACCAACTTTGTGACACTAAAATGTCAGCTGGATTACGTAATAAAAAAAGAGTGGCCTCAAAATTTAGTAACAGCTCGTTGAAACGAGTTAGTGTTGTCACAAGAAAAGTTTATGCTGCTTTGTACTTACATTAATGATGCTCGAATTCTTAATGCTGCCTGAACTGACTTAATACTGTCAATTGTAAACAAGAGTTTAATGTTGCATGGCTAGCTTGGTTTGTTTTATTCTACCCTTGATAAGTGAGAAATCACAAATCCTTTTAAACCAAAATGTCCTTAAAATGAACAAATTGTGCAAATTATGCTTGTATATTGCTTGTTTTGTCATTTGTGATGTGTAGGTACGGATATTGCAAAAATCACAAGAAAACGGTCAAAGCCGGACAAACACGAACACGAGAATGGAAAGAGTGCACAAGAGCCGGGAGTTTGATAGCAAATTAAAAGGGTCAAATAGTCCAAAAAAAATAAAAGGGGTAGGTT
Organism: Tanacetum coccineum; assembly: GCA_026074375.1. Classification (NCBI taxonomy): domain Eukaryota; kingdom Viridiplantae; phylum Streptophyta; class Magnoliopsida; order Asterales; family Asteraceae; genus Tanacetum; species Tanacetum coccineum. The sequence goes on along the minus strand of BQNB010049614.1, from coordinate 19,985 downwards.
GGGGATGGTCAAGGTAGAGTGAGCCATGGTCAACAATGGTCAACCCACAAAATGCCAAAACCCTCAAAATACCCAAATGAGCCTTAATGTTAAAACCAATTTCCCAAAAGTCCCTAAACCCTAACACGTTTATCTCCTTTATAATAAAGAGATAACAGTCTTCTCCCTTTTATATGAAAAACCTTAAACACCCGGAGCCCAATTCCTTTTTAAAAAAAACCCTGAGCCCAAGTCAAAGCCCCCAAACCCCTTGGTCTAACTTAACCCTCTTCAAATACAGTTAACAAGGGTGCGAGTCCCATTTTACAGTTCATCATCTTCTATCAATCAAATTACCCATCAAAATCAAAGGGTTAATTCAAATTGATGATGTGGCATCAAGATTCGAGTACTAAGCTATGAGCTGGCAAAGTTAGACATCATCAAGCTCTCTCATTGGTCAAGCCGGGACAAGGGTATGATACGTGGAGTCAAGGAAACACACAAGAAATGGAAATTTTACGCTAAATCCTTTGCTAAAGAAGCACAAGTACTCTGACACAGGATTTGCCATACTGGTAAATCCGTGTGCTCACTTAATTGGATCCATACGGCTTAAACAAAGGATCCAATGATTGGCTTTAAAGGAAGGACGAAATCAAGCTTAGGAAGAGCAAGTTGAGAGACCTAAAACTTTTCTCTCAGCCAATAAACACAAGGGCATCCTTCACAACACAGAAATCACTCGTTTACTAGGATAGTTTTATAGTAGCCTTGAAATTTAGCTTATTCCTTAGTATTTCATGCTTATTGAAGTTAAGTTTAATGGTAATTTCCTTTTTCCAACGATTTGGTAACTCAATATTAGTAACTAATAAAGAGTTTTTTCTATAAATCTCCTTTGTAAAATCTGTTTCTCCTACTTATTTTGCAAAATGGAATGAAAACAGCACTATTAACTGGTTTATAAGCTCAAGGCTAAAGAGCTCTTTAAGCTACTAAAAATAAAAGCTCTCTTATAAACTTGATCATCCCTTGGAATTGGATGGCTGCTGGATGATCAAGTTGGGTAATAGTCCTTGAAGGTCAAGGGTTAGGATAGATTAGGAATTGGTTTTGCTTATAGCTATAAGCTATAAGCTGTTTACATAAGCTCTGATTGAGCAAACAATCCCTGTTTAGCTGGGGCGATTTCAAGTTCCTGCATCATTTTTAAATTTCTAGTTAAACTGTTTCATGTACTAAAGCTAGGATTTGCTTATTGATTGTTTTAGATTTTCATTATTAAACTTGTTTAAACTTGTCTTATTAATGCCATTTAAGAAGTTTTAATGCTTATTGTTTTTTGTTAAGATTATTAGATCTTAAGTTTTGTTTGTAAATTTCTACTAAACTGTCAAAATCAACAAAAAAATATATATATATATATATATAGCATAGTTGTTAGCTTATTCATTCTGTCTTATTTGTTTGCTTAATAATATTCATTAAGGTTGTTATAAGTTTCCTAATATCTGGTATTTGAATTGTGTTCTTTAAATCTCATTTTTATAAGCTGATAAGATTTAGAATTTTTAAAGGGTGTTTGGCAAGCCAGTACTAACAAGAGTATAGTACTGCTTGTGACTTCTTAGAGTTCTTAAACTAAATTGGGAGATATTTTTCATTTTTAGCTTATAGGTTTGAATTTTAGATATTTTGTTAAGTTAGATCAAGTTTTCATAAACTTTCTAGTATATACTTTGAATCTGTGAGCATTTAGTCAATCCTAGTAGCATTTTTAGCTTAAATGGTTTCTAGCTGTTATAGTTGCTTTCATTACTCTTAGTTAAGTGTTTTTAAAGAAATTTTCTTAGCATGAAATTTGTTTCTTTTTTAGTTTAGTTTAAAAATGTCAACTGCATCAGCATGAAGAACAGCAAACTGCCATTTTTCAACTCAAAATCCAGAGGGTAAAAGTAGATATTAGATTTTAACTTTTTAAAACATAGTAGTTTGAGTCATAGATCATTTTTCTTAGTTTGTTTTTCCCCTCAAAATATTGCTTATTTTGATAGCTATTTTTTAAGCAAGAAATCAGCAAGTTTTTTCTTTGAAAAACTAAAAATGTACTCAGAAACATGCTGAGTACATAATCAGTTTTTACTTAGCTTTTTAATTTGGTCATTTAGAGTTTAAAAATTAATTTAACAAAGTTGTTCAAAGTAGCTTTTTGGTCAGGTTTTAAGGTGGTATAGCTTAATAAGCCATAAGGATCTTATAGCTTATTGAAAAATAAGCTCAAAGATACCCTTAGGGCCTGTTTGGCTAAACAGTTTTCATTAAGTGCTATTTAGCTTATTTGTGCTTATCTGCTTATTTTCCTAGCTTATTTAAGTCTAATATAGCTTATTAGGTTAGTATAAGTCAATTTTAGCTTATTTCCTTAGGTTTAGAACTTATTTTTTTTCCAGCTTATTTTGCATATTAGCTTAAAAATCTTAAATCTTTTAAGGCCTGTTATACTTTTGTCGTTTTAGCTTTGCAGCCTAATTCCTTTGCTTATTTTTGTTTGTATTTGCTTAAATAGATTATAGTATTAAGCTTGACTTAGCTTATTTTTTTAGGTGTTTTGTTTTGATGGTTGTGCTTTGTTGTTGCCCCTTTTCATTTGCTTTTTAGTGCTTAAATTGCCCAAACAGTTAGCATTCTAAGCCTTTAAGAGTAAAAAGCTTCTTTTTCGGTCTAAGTTAGCTTATTTCTGTGCTTATTTGTGGTTTATAAAAATAGTTTGTTTTGCAAAATTTGCTTATTTTTAGTGTGTTTCAAAAGTATAAAAAAATCCAAAACAAAAACACTTTGAGGGATAGTGGAAAGCCCCGGGTGAGCAAGAACTCGAACCCGGGGACCTCTACCACCCTCGAACCAAGAGTTTTAAAAACCCGCCACAAACAGCTCAACCATTGTGCTACAAATAAGCTCATCCGTAAAATCTTTGCAAAATCAATATTTTATAACTTTATTGGCTTTTAGTATAAAAAGCCTGTTTAGCTTATTCATACAGCTTATTCGATAAGCTGTTTTCACAAGCTTATTTTTCTTAGATTCCTCATTGTTCAATCTATTTTTCATAATTTTTTCAGAATTTTTATAAATAGTTTAGTATTTTTAATCATTTAATTTCATTAAAAAATCGTTTTTAATCATAAAAAAATAAAAAAAAAATCAAAAAAATATAAGTTCTTTTTAGAAAATATTTCTTTTATCATAATAGTTTCTAGGAAAATATAAGTTGCTTCCGAAGGGTTTAAAAATTGCAAAATTTTATTTTTTAAAGAACAAGATTCATTCCCGTTCCACCTTTTTTTAGATTTTCAAGCCTAAACACTTTTCGTTATAGTCTAGTTTTCTTTGTTTTAGCTTTTTAGTCAACTAAGTCTTTCAAAAACCAAAAAGATCATTTTAGGCTTAAGGATTTCCCATTTGTTTTTATTAAAATTACTTTCCCGTATGATTCTTGTAGTTTTTTGTTTAATTGTTTCCTTTATTTGCACAGTTTATAGATTTTAGAAAACAAATCACTTCGAAAAACCAATTCAAATCATTGTCCAAATAACAAACGTGGTCTCAATTTCACAAATCTTGGGAAAAACGACCTGGTAATCACTTACCGGTAAATAAACGATTATTATATAAACTTTGTGAGATTTTCCTTACTATACCTTGACCTCTAAGGGTAAGTTTAGGAGTTACTAGATTTCATATCTATTATATTAATTTGACGTATCTCTGAGGATAACAGACATGACTCTCTCCTTGATCCTTAGCGGTGCCTGTTGCACAGGGTGATTTGTGATTAAGATTCTTTCGTTGAAGTTTGTTGATCGTGATTTGAAGAACCTTCGTCTTCCGAAAAGTTACGCTTTTAAGAAAATCAAAAACACACAAAAAAAAAAAAATACAAAAGTAAAAAAATATATTTCATTTTCTTTTTAGTATAAGTATAAGATTGTTAAATAAAAAAATACAAAAATATTTTTTTTTTGCCCCCCCCCCCCTATTCCGGGGTTTTTTGATTTTTCTTGTGAATTCATTAAGAAATAAAAAAATTAACCAAGATGGTAAAAGAACACCACGCAAATCATACTTTCAATTGAAGTAGATCATAATCATAAGTTCCCGAACCAAAGATAAAATTTTATTACCGTTTGTGTCACTTACGAAAAAGGCGCACCTCTTTTGTAAAATTTATTTTACTTAAGAGAGTTACCCTAAGTTTGTTGATTACTCGGTAAAAAAAATATTTCCATTTCTCATTTCTTTTATCATTTCATTTGTTTGTTTAGTGCATGCGCACTAGAAATTCTAATTTTCCAAATAATTCAAACGTAACCATTCCGAGACGTCGAAATAAAGGACGTGCTCCAAAACATAGTAGAACCCCTGAGCTCATACTATCGTTTGCACCAATAGAGGAACTACAAAGAATGGAGCTACTTTACTCCGTGTACCCACGGAAGGGTATGGAGAAGCTAATCTTATTACCAATAAAATTAAAGCGGGATCATTTTGTAGATTAAGAACAAATTTTTACAATTGGTTCATAGCGAACCCTATTCACGGTTTATAGAACTGAAAATCCTCATGCTCATAAGTTATTTTTTAAATAAAAGTTTTACAATGATTACCATCGACTCTACGATTTAGGATGTACCAACGATGTGATTAAGTTTAATGAAAGTTTCCATTTCACTCGAAAGGGGGCTGCTAAAGAACTTGAACGAAGAAAGAACCACCAAATTTCGAACTTGACTTGGGAAGATGCACGTTACCAAATTCGAGGAATCAATTTTTTCCTCCCTCGAAAATGACCCACATAAAAAAAGAATAAAATCTCACGTTTTAAAAACCCAAAAAATTCGATGAGTCTTTTAGTGAAGCGTGGGAACGATTTAAGGAAATGCTTAGAGCTTGTCCCCACCATGGATTTACGGAGTTAACCCAAGTTGATACCTTTTATAACGGTTTAAACGACAACGATCAAGACTCCTTAAATGCCGCGGCGGGTGGAAATCTTTTGAGTAAGACGACTAGAGAGGCTTTGAATATAATTGAGAACAAATCAAAAGTGCGTTATTCACGAAACAAACCAAATGCTTCTAGGATGAATACGACTTCTAGGGAAAGTGATAGTAAGACGGATGAGAGAATTGATAAGCTTGCAGACCAACTTTCGACTTTAGTTGAGATTGTTTTTAAAAAAATTGTCACTCCCGCTCCGGTTAAAGCGGTTGAGGAAACTTGTGTTACTTGTGGTGGTGCCCATTCTTGGTATAATTGTCCAACTACCGATAACAATCAAGCTAGTGTTTGTGCGACCACCACGAGTACTTACAATCAAGTTGCCCCTCTAAACCGAGTTAGGGTAAATCAAATGCACCCCCAGGTTTTTGCACCGTGCAAACAATTGGTCATAAAATGTTTTAAATAAAAATCAAGGTCAAGGGTATAAAATTTAATATTTTTTTTTTTTTTTTTTTTATATTTTTTTTTATTTTTAATTCGGGGAAATAACTTTCATGGAATTCAAGGTTTTTCAAAATCATAATAAACATGCTCCTAATTTTCAAAAATCAAGGATATTCAAACCAACCTTTTGCAAGTCCTAATAATCAAGTTTCAACAAGAGAATTCAATGATATTTCGAGTTACAAAGAAAAAAAAAACGATCAAAATGTTGAGAAACATTCAAAATCAATCAAGTCCTTGAAAGTGAGACCTTAACAATACAATTTCAAAACACACGATAAAAAATCCAACAAGCCGTCATGATGAATCAACAACTACTTTTCAAAAAATTTTTGCAAAACATGATATGTTTGATTGTTTGAGACCAAGCCTCAACTTTCGGGTACTCTTCCGAGTAATACCATTTCCAAAACCCGAATTGAGAGATTAAAGCAAACACTACTCGAAGTGGTGTTTGCTTACGAAGGCCACTATTCCTACTAAATAACTTCTCCAAAAATGTAGTAAGAGAAGAAACCTGAAGAGACAACCGATAAAACAAAATTCTAAGGAAGTACCCCGGCTCACAATCCCCACATTCCGTTAGCCCCCCCCTATTTCTATACCGAACCCGATGTTCTGAAGAGTTTACCTAAGCCAAATATTCCATATCCTTCACACCGTGATGATCAAAAGTCTCGTGACAAAGCTTCAAATCAAAAAGAGAAGATTTTTCAAATGTTTCAAGATTTGCGTTTTGACATAAGTTTCGCAGATGCTTTACTTTTGATGCCAAGATTTGCTCCTACGATTAAGAGTTTGCTCATGAATAAGGAAAAGTTGCTTGAGTTAGCTAAGATACCATTGAACGAGAATTGCTCGGCGATGCTTCTCAAAAAGCTTCCCGAAAAACTTGGAGATCCCGGCAAGTTTCTTATTCCATGCAATTTTTCGGGAATGGATGTATGTTACGGCTTGGCCGATCTTGGCGCAAGCATAAATCTTATGCCCCTTTCTATTTGGAAAAAAAGCTTTCTTTACCTGAACTTACACCAACTCGGATGACTTTAGAATTAGCGGACCGATCGATTACTTATCCTAAAGGACTCGCTGAAGACATTTTTGTCAAAGTTGGGAAATTTCATTTTCCTACCGACTTTGTTGTTGTCGATTTCGAAGCCGATCCTCGAGTTCCTCTCATACTTGGGAGATCCATTTGAGGACACCGGATCGTGCTTTAATTGTGTTTATTGAGAAGAAATAACCCTCTAGTTGATAACGTACCTCACTTTTAATCTAGATCAAACCACGAGATACTCCTCTACAAATGATAAGTCGGTAAACCAAATTGACATCATTAATGCAGTTTGTGAGGAGTATGCCCTGGAATTGCTAGTATTTTCTAATTTTTCGGGTGGCAATCCCACCCCGACGTCTGAGCCGTTTACTTCTGAATTTATTTTGGAAGAAATCGAAGCTTATCTTAAGGACGATTCGATTTCACCGGAAATTGATTACGCCGATTGCAATCCGGAGGAAGATATTTGTTTGATCGAAAAATTGTTAAATAATGACCCGTTTCAACTTCCTCTGATGGACCTTAAACAAAGTGAAGTCACCAAGGCGAAAACTCAATGAAGTGCCTCCTGAATTAAGTTAAAAGATTTATTATTAATAATTGAGGCTAATTAGTAAAGTGAAAAATAATAACGTCTCACATGGAATCATGCGGTAATTGAAGAGAAAACGACAAGTAACCAGTACTTAATTGCAAAAGGTTTAAAAAATGATGAAAAAGATGCTCTCTTAAAGGTGCTCAAATCTCATAAAACTGGCCATTTCATAAAAAATCACCTACAACCAAGGTATCAACCCCGTTTTTGTACACAACAAAATCATTGATGAAGGATGATAACAAACACACGATTCAAAGACAAGACTGGTTTACCCAAAAATTCACCGAGGTCAAAAAGTTGTTTTAAACTTCCTTTAATGATGCCGGTATGATTTACCCGATCTTCGACAGCCCATGGGTTAGTCCAGTGCATTGTGTTCCAAAGAAAGGAGGAATAACCGTTGTTGCTAATGAAGAGAATGAATTAATTCTGACACGTTTAGTTACCGGGTGGAGAGTTTGTATCGACTATAGGAAGTTTAAATGATCAACTCGGACAGATTAAATTTTTCATTGCCATTTATGTAACAATGTTAGAAAGATTACCGAAAAATTGAGTTTTTAATTGTTTTCTAGAAATGATTTCGGGGTATTTCCAAATACCAATAGATCCCCAAGACCAGGAGAAAACTACTTTCACATGCCCGTATGGAACTTTCGCGTACCGTCGCATGCCTTTGGCTTGTGTAATGCTCCCGGTACTTTTCAACGGTGTATTGATAGGCCATATCCATGTTATGATCAAAAGACTATGGAAGTGTTTATGGATAGATTACTCGGTTTTTGGGATAAGTTTTTTGATTCGTGCCTCTCCAATTTAGAAAAAGATGCTAAAACGGTGTGAAGACACAAATTTAGTTCTTAATTGGGAGAAGTGTCACTTTATGTGTAGAGAAGGGATTATGTTAGGGCATAAAATTTCAAAGTCGGGAATTGAGTGATGTGCTAAAGTCGATGTTTATCGCTAAAGCTCCCTCCAACCCGACATCGAAAAGGGTTAGGAGTTCCTAGGTCATGCAGGTTTTTACCATCGTTTTATCCAAGACTTTTCCAAAATAGTTAGACCGATGACTCACCTTCTTGAGAAGGAAACACCGTTTGTGTTTTCTAAGGATTGTATTGATGCTTTTCAGACCCTTAAAAAGAAGCTTACCGAAGCTTTGATCTTAGTTGTCCCAGATTGGAACCTACCTTTCGAACTCATGTGTGATGCAAGTGATTTCGCGATTGGTGCGGTTTTAGGACAACGAAAGACGAAGCACTTTCAGCCTATACATTATGCTAGTAAGACAATGACCGAAGCTCAAATTCATTACACTACGACGGAGAAAGAAATGCTTGTCGTTGTGTATGCTTTTGAAAAGTTTCGGCCATATCTTGTCTTATCTAAAAGCATAGTGTATACAGATCACTCGGCTTTAAAGTACCTTAAGAATAAACAAGATTCTAAGCCGAGATTGCTCCGGTGGGTTCTTCTCTTACAAGAATTTGATATCATCATCCGTGATAAAAAAGGAAGTGAGAACCTCGCGGTAGATCATTTATCTATACTTGAGAATCCTCATAAGGATGTGTTAGAAAACAAAGACATAAATGAAAATTTTCCTTTAGAGACTCTTGGAGTTATATCAAATGGAAGTACCCCATGGTTTGCGGACTTTGCAAATTACCATGTGGGGAATTTTATCATCAAAGGAATGACAACTCAACAAAAGAAGAAAATTTTCAAGGACGATTTCTAGGACGATCCCTATCTTTTTCGAATATGTGCGGATCAAATCATTCGAAGGTGTGTGCATGGGCAAGAAGCTAATGATATCCTCAAAGCTTGTCATGAAGGACCCACCGGGGGCCATCATAATGTCAATCTCACCGCTCGAAAAGTATTTGATGCCGGTTTCTTTTGGCCGACCATATATCGAGTGCTCATACTATGATCAAATCTTATGATACATGTCAAAGACAAGGCAAAATTTCACAACGAGATGAGATGCCTCAAAATGGTATTTAAGTTTGTGAAATCTTTGATGTATGGGGTATCGATTTTATGGGACCATTTCCGTCTTCACATGGGAATAAATACATCCTCGTTGCCGTTGATTATCTTTCGAAGTGGGTGGAAGCAAAGGCGCTCCCCACAAATGATGCTCGAGTTGTAGTTAAGTTTTTGAAATCTCTTTTTGCCCGATTCGGAACACCTAGAGCTATTATAAGCGATCGTGGGACCCATTTTTGTAATGATCAATTTGCTAAAGTAATGTCTAAGTATGGGGTCACTCATCGTCTTGCTACTGCTTATCACCCTCAAACGAGCGGTCAAGTAAAGGTGTTTAATCGCGGCTTGAAACGTATTCTAGAAAGGACGGTTGGAGAAAACCATGCCTCATGGTCCGACAAACTAGATGACGCTTTATGGGCATTTCGTACTGCGTTTAAAACACTGATTGGTTGTACGCCTTACAAGTTAGTGTACGGGAAGTCTTTCCATTTACCTATCGAGTTAGAGCATAAAGCATATTGGGCTTTGAAACATGCTAATTTCGATCTTAAAACCGCGGGTGATCACCGAAAGCTTCAACTTAATGAACTTAATGAGCTTCGTGATCAAGCTTACGAGAATTCTTTGATATATAAAGAGAGGACGAAGAAGCTTCACGACTCAAAGATCAAAAACCGCATTTTCAATGTTGGTGATCGAGTTTTACTCTTCAACTCTCGTCTAAAGATATTCTCGGGAAAGCTTGAAACTCGTTGGTCGGTACCTTTCACCATCACCAAAGTTTTTCCATACGGAACCATCGAGTTATCTCAACCCGGTGGTCTAAACTTTAAGGTGAATGGTCATCGTGTGAAGCATAACTTCGGAGGGAACTTACCACCTAAGGTAGTCCAAGATCTCCACACTTTCTCCAAGGACGAATGAATTCGGGGATCGAGTCAAGCTATGTGACTCGGTTACCAAAAACAAAGCGCTTTATGGGAGGCACCCCATGCTTATCCTTCTATTTTCTTTCTTATTTCTGTTGTGATGTAAAGAGGCTTGTACTCTTCCGATTCTTATTGTTTGTGCTTGTGATTTTTTGTAGGAGTGACCCAAAATTTTCTAAAGACTCTCGTGTTCGGTGTTTTGTCTCGGTCCACTCGAGCTTCCTAGCCTTTGCTTGCCATTAGTTTGGGGAAATCCGATATCCTAATATTATTATCGACTAACATTTATCTCGTAGCATACTTGATAAACGGATTGAGATTTTTGTAATACTTTCTTCACGCTTGGATTATGCATTCGACTTTTTGAGTTTCAGTATGGGGTTCTGAGCCTTAGGCTAGGAAACATTGAGGATAATGTTTAATTTTAGTATGGGGTAGTATATCTTCGATATGATCTTACCTACCTTCGCCCGTTGTTATCACGTACCCCGTTTTCCAGCCAAAATTTTAAAAATATGAAAAAATTTAAAAATTTTCAAAAATAAAATAAGTGTTTTGTAATAATTTTGACTTTCCTACTGGGTAGAATAAGAATTTTGACCTGATCGAGCGTGTTGAGCTCTAGCTTGTTCCTTAACTTTTAGGCTAAGCGTTCGCGGAAATTTGCGAAGAACGAAAAATGATAGTGTTAATTATGAGTTGGATGCTAAGCAAGGATTAGTTAGAAATCTTTAGAGATTAAACTTAAATCAACAATTTTTATGTAGTATATAGCAAAAATTTTAGTCTTAGTTCAAACTTATACTTGAATTTTTCAAAAAGAAGTCTTCTCTATATACAATAAATATATATATATATATATATATATATATATATATATATATATATATAAATAAAAACTGTGGGCTGATAAAAGTTTACTGTCTCTTGCCAGCTCACAACCGATGTGGTAGTCTTCTAAAGAAAGCCCATAGTAAGAATAAAAATCCGAGAGTTTCTTTGGTTTTTGCGATTCTTAGTTTAGATCACTTCGTAGAGATTCCTTCTGGTGAAAGTAAGGTACACATCGAGGTTTTGTCAGTGTTGTGGGGAAATAGACTCCTGGACCATGGTCGGCTCGCATACTGATGTGGCAGTTATTAAAAGACCACAGGACTTGAAATTTGGCTATAATAATAATAATTATTATGAAATAAGCCAAAGCCGAAATATGACTTCTGGATCATGGTCGGCTCGCATACCAATGTGACAGTCGTTTAAAGGGTGGAGGTAATAAAAATAATAATAAAAATTGTGGGTTGATAAAAGTTTACTACCTCTTGCCGGCTCACAACCGATGTGGTAGTCTTCTAAATAAGGCACATAGTAATAATAATCCGAGACTGATAAAAGTTTGCTGCATCTTGCCGGCTCACAACCGATGTTGCAGCCTTCTAAAAGGTCTAGGAAATTACCGAGGTCGAAATATGTTTGTTGCATCTTGCCGGCTCACAACCGATGTTGCAGCCTTTTAAAGGACCGAGGTTTAATAATGTTGCAATAATAATAATAATAAAGCCAAATTTCAACTCTATGGTTATCTAAATAAACCTCCGCTCTGGACCTCAGAAGTTGAGTTGTTGCGGAAGAAATAAAAGGATAAACCCCTAATCATACGAAATTAGAACCTTAATGTAGACCTTATTCTCACCACATCGTCTCTTTAGGAAAGGATTTCAAGCTATTAATAGTCTAAACCAGGTTTACTTTATTAAAAAGAACAGCATTTATTTGTCACCAATAATAATAATAAAATCCTTAGAGGAAATTAGGAATAAGTGGAGGAAAAGTAAGTACACAATTAGTTTTTATGAGTAGTGTTAGCATCATAACTTGTATTTTGCAATGATCTTGTTTTAAGCTGAGCTTTGAGAGGTGAAACGGGATAATGAATTTATCCATTTGGACATTTTTTTGTGCTTTTTGTTTCGTGATCCTAAAAGTTATCAATGAATAATGAAAGCAATACATTATGTCACACATGAATAAGTTGTAAGTTGTAAATTAGAAAAATCATAAAAATGGAAAAAGTTTTGAAAATAGGAAAACGGGGTGTTTTAAAACTTGTGATTTCTAAACTCTCCCCACAAAATACATTGGCTACTTTTCAAAGGATTATTTAGGAGATTTGAGGATATTTTTGGTTAGGCATATAATATTGCGTGAGGACATGGCAATCACTTAGTTTGGGGAATTTTGATATGTGAAAAATCACATATCCTTTCTATATCAAAAATGACCCTTAAATGAACAAATTGTGCAAATTATGCTTGTATATTGCTTGTTTTGTCATTTGTGATGTGTAGGTACGGATATTGCAAAAATCACAAGAAAACGGTCAAAGCCGGACAAACACGAACACGAGAACGGATAGAGTGCAAAAGAGCCAGAAGGTTTCAACAATGCTCAGTCAAAGTCAACTCTTGGTCAACATTGGTCAACCACAAGAAGACAAAACACTTGAAAATACCCAAAATACCCTTAATGTTAAACCAAATTCATCAAAAGCCCTAAAAACCCTAACACCGTTATCTCCTTTTTATTAAAGAGATAACGGTCGTTATCTCTTATAACTTAAAACCTTTAAAACCTTAAACGCCCGGCCCAATTCCATTTTAAAATAAACCCTGAGCCCAAGTCAAAGCCCGTTCCCCCTTTGGTCAAACTTACCCAACGTTCAAAGACAGTTAAAAAGGGCGCGAGTCCCTTTTTACTGTTCATCATCTTCTTCAATCAATTACCCGTCAAAATCAAAGGGTTAATTCAAATTGATGATGAGGCATCAAGATTCGAGTACTAAGCTATGAGCTGGCAAAGTTAGACGTCATCAAGCTCTCTCATTGGTCAAGCCGGGACAAGGGTATGGCACGTGGGATCCAAAGAAACACACAAGGAATGGAGATTTTACACTAAATCCTTTGCTAAAGAAGCACAAGTACTCTGACACACGGATTGCCACGCTGGCAATCCGTGTGCTCACTTATTTGATCCAACGGCTTAAACAAAGGATCCAATGATTGGCATTAAAGGAAGGGACGAGATCAAAGCTTGGAGGAGCATGTTGAGAGACCTAGAAGCTTCTCTCTCGGCTATAAATACAAGGGCATCCTCACTCACAGAGGGAAGCTAGCATTATTTAGGAGTAGTCTCTTAAGCTAGCTTAGTGTAGTTTAAAATAGCTTTTGTAATTTAGCTTTTATAATGTCTTAATTCAGTAAATGTAATCTGTTTTTCAAGCTTGTAATCTGTTATTCTCTTATTAATAAAAAGTGTGTTTTCATTTTAATATGCAACTTAAGCTTTACTTAAAAAGCAATTTGGTTTGATAAGCTCTTAATCTCAAATAAGCTCTTAATAAGCTGTCATTTTAACTACTCAAGCTAGTGTTCACTTAGTTTTGATCATAGACTTAATGACATTCAAATCCACTCCCAAATATTACCACAACTTATGAAATGGAAGGGAAACCAAACATGGATGGGTTTCCAGGACAATACCAGCTTATCACTTGATAAGCTGGAGCTTGTTGATAGCTCATTTGAGCTTAATCTTAGCCTTGTTTAGAGCAAAGGCTCCTGTAAGTTTCTTCTTTACATTTAAGCTTTAATTTACACTATTAGCTTTAATCTGTTTCATCTGCTTATTGTATGCTTATTCTAGTTTAGATCTGCTTATTCTGCTTATTTTAGTCATATAATGCTTAATATGCTTATTAGTTAGTTTATATCATAGTTTGCTAGTTAAATTCATAAAATTGTTTAAAAAACCAAAAATATTAGCATAATTGTTAAGTTGGTTGTTAGTGCTTATTTGCTTATTGAAAAATGTTCAATAGGTCTGTTTTAAGCTTGTAATAATCTGGTATTTGCAACTTGATCTTTAAATCTCTTATTCATAAGCTTAAAATGGGATTTTGTGATTTAAAGGGGTGTTTGGTTATTGACAGTACTAACTAGAGTTAGTACTGTCATAAGCCATTTGGCCTTTTAGATCCATTTTAAATCTAATAACTAGGTTTATGAGATAGGATTTAGAGTTGTTTGTAGTTTTAATCCAGCTTTCTCTATAAAAATTAAAGTAGTAGTTAGAACCTGTTAAGCCTAGATTAAGTAGTAATCATTTTTAGTTCTATTGGATTCTAGTTGAATTCATAACCTTTGTTGTTCTCATTTTGGTGTTTCTAGAGTATAGAAACTAAGACTTTTAGTCTGCACTTGTTAGAATTTGGTTTTGTTTCACTTTTGTGCAAAGTGCATCAGCAACATAAATGAATAAACAGCCTTTTTCTAGCTTAAATTTCAGATGGTAAATTTAGATATTAGGTTTTGATTTTCAGCACACTAGTAGTTTATAGGCCAATCTAGATGGAATAGGGTTTACTTTAGCTTAATTAGTTAACTAGCCTATTTGTTCTTAAGCTGCAAAACAACATTTTGTCTTTTCAAATGAATAAGTTTACTAAGCCCCTACTGATACTTAAAGTAGTTTTCAATTGGATTTTTCATTAATCTCTTGATTTTCAAATTGTTTTTTAAAAGCAGTTTTAGATAGCTTATAGATTGTAGTTTAAGCTAGTAGAGTTCAATAAGCCATAAGGATCCATTAGCTTATAGGAAAATAAGCTCAAAGTCACCTTAAGGCCTGTTTGGCTAAGCAGTTTTCATTAAGTGCTATTTAGCTTATTTGTGCTTATCTGCTTATTTTCCTAGCTTATTTAGGTCTAATATAGCTTATTAGACTAGTGTAAGTCAATTTTAGCTTATTTCCTTAGGTTTAGAACTTATTTTTAGCTTATTTGCATATTAGCTTAAAAATCTTAAGTTTTTAAGCCTTTTAGTACTTCTGTCGTTTTTAGCTTTTTCAGCTTAATGTCCTTGCTTATTTTTGTTTGTATTTGCTTATTAGGTTTAGTATTAAGCTTGTCTTAGCTTATTTGCCCTTTTCATTTGCTTTTTAGTGCTTAAATTGCCCAAACAGTTAGCATTCTAAGCTTCTAAGAGTAAAAAGCATTTCTGTCTTATTTAGCTTATTTCTGTGCTTATTTTAGGTTTATAAAAAAGGTTGTTTTGCAAAAGTTGCTTATTTTTAAGTGTTTTTAAAAGTTGTAAAAAAATGGCAAAAATAAAAACACTTGGGATAGTGGGAAACCCCGGGTGAGCAAGACTCGAACCCGGGACCTCTACCACCCTCACCAAGCGTTTGAACCCCCACACACTCAACCATTGTGCTACAATAGCTCATCCGGTATATCTTTGCATAATCTATTATTTATATACGTTTTAGGCTTTTAGTATAATAAGCTGTTTTAGCTTATTTCACAGCTTATTCGATAAGCTGTGTTTCCAAGCTTATTTTTCCTAGATTCCTTATTGTTCAAGCTATTTTTCGTAATTTTTTCAGGATTTTTATAAATAGTTTAGTATTTTTAAACATTTAATTTTGTTAAAATCATTTTTAATTCATAAAAAATTATAAAAAAGTCAAAAAAATATAATTCTTTTTTAGAAAATTTTATTTTAACATTTAGAACCTAGGAAAAATATATTTGCTTTCGTAGGGTTTAAATTGAAAATTTTCGATTTTTAAAGAACGGGATTGAATCCCGTTCACGTTTTTAGAGTTTTTAAGCCCTAAACACTTTCGTTTTTAGTCTAGTTTTCTTTGTTATAGCTTTTTAGTCAATTAAGTCTTTCAAAAACCAAAAAGATCATTTTAGGCTTAATTTTGATAATTTAAGGTTTTTAGGTCCCGTTTTGGATTCCCAATTTGCATTTTTAGTTAAAATTTACTTTCCCGTATTGATTTCTTGTAGTTAGGTTTAATTGTTCCTTAATTTACTCACTTTTAGGATTTTAACAAATCATCTTCGAACCAATTCAAATCATTGTCCAAATAACAAACGTGGTCTCAATTTCATAAATCTTTGGGAAAACGACCCGGTAATCACTTACCGGTTAAAACGTGTTGTATTTTTGTAAGATTTTTCCTTCTACCTTTATCCTCAAGGGTAGTTTTGGAATTTTCTATACTTTGGATATTATTACGTATATTATTGATTGGATCACTCTACATGGCGTGTCTCGACAATTCTGGTACTATGAGACGGGCAATAAAATCGGTAACCCTTTGATCGTTCTGGGTACCCAATGAAAAAGCAACTAATGGTTTTTAAGTCTAATTTTCGTGATTGAGGATTTTATAACTTAGCTTCGTTTGGAGATCCCCAAACCCATAAATATCGTAAGCTGGGTTTTCTTCCTGTCCAAATTTCATATGGTGTTTTTGGAACAGATTTAGAGGGAACTCTGTTAAGGATGTGGACAACCGTTTTCAATGCCCCAGTCCAAAGAAATTCAGGAAGCTTTGAATTTGCCAACATACTACGAACCATGTCCATAAGGGTGCGATTTCTCCTCTCAGCTACACCATTTTCCTGAGGGGTACCCGACATGGTATATTGGTTAATAATCCCATGATCTTTACAAAAGTCAAAGAAAGATCCGGGAGCTTGACCAACATCCGTATGTCTACCATAATATTCACCTCCCCTATTCGATCTCACCACTTTAATTTTACGGTCAAGTTGATTTTCAACTTCCGCTTTAAAAGTTTTAAACATTTCAAGTGATTCGGATTTTTCATTAATTAAGAACAAGTACATGTAACGTGAGTAATCATCAATAAAGGTAATGAATGATTTATGACCACCAATGCCCGAAGGAAAAGGTCCACATATGTCGGTATAGATTAGTTATAATAATCCGGTACTTCTTGTGGCACCTTTCTTATTTCCTTTGATTATTTTTCCTTTTATGCATTCTACACATTTTTCAAAATCTGAGAAATCAAGATTAGGTAGAACTTCATCTTTCACAAGTCTAGTCATTTTGTCTCGTGAAATATGGCCTAAACGTTGGTGCCATATTTTTGATGAGGTTTCTGGATCTTGTTTCTCTTATTTTGATTCACATTCTCATTAACGTTAAATGATAATAAAGATTCTGAAAAATAATTATCTAAACATAATTCAAAGAGGTTTCCCTCAAGACAACCATTACCAACAACATGGGAATTTAAACTAATATATACTTTATTGTATCTAATCGTAAATATAAAGTCATAAATAATTAGTTAGATACAGATATTAGGTTTCGAGTCATGCTCGGTACAGATTTAAACAAAAGCCACCCTCCAAAATTAATGAAAGGGTCCCAATAGCTTCTACGTTCAAATCAACTCCATTCCCGACTTTAACCGTTCGTTGGTTTCTTTCCAATCTCTGAATTGTACAGAATCCCTATAAAGAATTAATAGGGATATTAATATTAAAAGATTCGTTGATCATAAAAGATTCAAATATACCTTTCTTAGCTAAACATTCCTTAAATTTTAGACAATCCTTTTGAATATGCCCTTTCTTATGGCAAAACTTGCATTTTGGACCGCCTTGGAATGAGCTAGTACTTGCATCCGTTTTCTAGACTTTATTTGGAGTAGAATTATTTCCACTTGAACCTTTGCCCTTTCATGAGCCCTTTCTTTTATTGGAGTTGGTGGTAGCAACATGAACGACATCGGGCTTTTCAACTTTGAGGCGTTCTTCCTCCTGCACAGACATGGCAATCAGTTCGCTCATTTTTCATTTCTCCTTTTGCGTATTGTAATTGATCTTGAAAGGACCAAATTGCATAGGGAGAGATGTCATAATGAAATGAGCTAAGAAACCTTCACTGATTTCCATGTCCATGCCTTTTAGTTTATTTTCCATATCGCTCATCATCATAATATGCTCACGCACACCACTAACCCCATCATACTTGGTAGTCAACATTTTGAGGATCAAAGTACTTGCATGGGCTTTTGAAGTCCCTTTAAATTGTTCCTCTTCGGAGCTTAAGTACTCCTTTGCATTCTCAGAGTCGGGAATGGCTCGTCGAATGGCAACGGATATGGAGTTATTAATGATCATGAGCGACATACGATTAGATCGCTCCCACTGTTCAGCAGTAAGTGCAGCGGGATGATCGATACGAAGCGCATGATCGAGATCCATTACTCCGAGAGTAAGTTTCACTTGATCTCTCCATGTTGAGAAGTTAGTACCAGTTAAGGGTTCAATTCCGGACATATAACCCGTATTGGAAGTTAAGGTAGATGCTGGCATAGATTGAAAATTAAATGTACGCTCAGGTAAAACTAAATAAATTAATGGGATATATATGTAAAAGGAAGCATATCAGTTATAAGGATAAACCTATCATGAAACACCAAAATAATAGGTATATAAGATGTTGTGTCTAATTATCAACCTTGCGTTGGCTTAGTTGACAATTAAACCATTAGACATCATTATATAAACTAAGCATACATATATATTACATATCACCGTTGGGCAGAAACGCAACATATATGCTAATTATGCTAATATATATTTCATTGTTCAAGTTATCATACAAATAGCCGTTGGGTTTATTGAGTGATAACATGAACAATTTTATAATATGGCATCAATAAACTCGTATGTTAATCTAAACAACCAATCGTTAGAGTGATTATTTAGTTTAACATAAAAGTCGCCGTTCAACAGATTCAACAAGTTTAGAAAACTGGATTCTTGATATTTTCTTAACCACTGTTATTAGCACTAGTTGGATACCCGCGCATAGCGGCGGCGATAAAAATTGCTAACCCAACTCGCTCCGCAATTTCCTACCCGCTTAGAATTTTCGTTTGTTTGGGTTTCCGTAGCTTTCCCGCAACATCATATTAATATCATTCTCGCTTGTATAAAGACTCACACACTCTCTTACCCATCAAACATTGTCTCCAAAAGTATATATTTTTTACGAATCAAGTTTGTATTCAAATTAAAGTTAAAGTTGTTAAAAAAATTCAAAATAAACCCACTGTGAAAAGCTAAAATTTATAAAATATATCAAAATGGATGTTGAATTAAAGATCACGAAATTTTAGAAAATACGATAAAATTAAATCATAAAAAAATAAATAGATAAAAAGATATGTCAAATTGAAAATAAAAGTGATTTTTTAATTAAGAAGTGACACATGTCACTCTATGATGTGATTTTCTAAACTAAGATGGATGGTCAAGATTGCACCTCCTTATCTTAATTTTTGATAGGACCCACATTGTAAATGCTTTATATAATAGTATAGATATATACTAAAGAGCGTGCTACAGTAGCTACAGTAGCTACAGTAACAGCCCAAAAAATAATCCGTTTCATATGGTCCAGCCCATTGCCCATCTTTTCTGTCCATTTACCCATCGTCGTATATGTTTATTTAGTTTAGCAGCATTCCACTCCATAATTCCAGAAGCATCACCGCCATCCCTCGAAGCCTTCAATCTTCAGTTCCACACTCTTCCCTGAATACCACCGTCCCCCTTCTCCCTCTCCCTCCAGTTGCTTAAAGCTTCTTCCCCCAACTCTTGATGCAGAAAGATCGTGGGCTATCACTTCATTCTCTTTTTTCCCTGTAAGTTCTTTTGTTATTAATTAGTTATACTCAAATTGATGATTAATATTTTGTTGTTTTATATTTTTATGTGGGTTTTTTTGGTATTTGTTTGTGATTATAAAGATGTAATCTTTATGAGAATTATGTTATTTTTTAAATCATTATTTAGTGTTTTTTATTGGTTTGTTGTTTGTAGTTTGGAAGTTGAAAAGTTTGAGTGGAAAGGGGCTAGAATTTGATGCCTTGCTTCGGAATTTTGGTGGAAATGTGGTGAATTCGAATGGTATTAAAAGGAGGCATTTGGTTTGGATTCGTATGAGCGTTAACCACCACAATATATCACCCTGAAATTAGGTAAATTTCTAATCTGATCTATGTATGTGTAATGAGTAAA
>BQNB010049613.1:0-41952 GCA_026074375.1 Tanacetum coccineum | reverse complement strand
CCGATTTTGACCGATTTTTGACCGATTTTGACCAAAACCGATTTTTTACCGATAAGTGAAAAAACGTATCGGCTGACCACCGATAAGCGATTTATCAGTGATATCAGTGATATATCGGCCGCCAAGGCCGGTATTTACAACACTGGATACAAGGTAGCCAGACACTCTAGTACCACCTAGCGAGTTTTACAAAGTTGTGCTTCTAGGTATGCCATCTTATTACGCTGAGAAGCAATTCGTTGGGTCTACCTTTTACTTCGTCTTAGCTTATATATTGAAAAAAATAAGAAGGGTTTAGCGAGAAGCAATTAGTTGGTAGGGTTGTTATAGCGTTGGGTTCTGCCAGAATGCTCTATTTGTCGCATGATGTGTACATGACTTTGGATGTTGAGAATATCTTTCATTTACCAGCAAAAGTCACAAGCTGTGTTAAAGTTTAAGCAATTCTTTATTGTTATCTAGGGCAAAAATTGTTGTGTTCCTTTTTGATGGGATGTTCTTTTGTTAAACTGAAATTATATGTTATGCACTGATCATTTACAATCCTGTAATTTAGGTAGAGATGGTCTGACTCACAATATGTTGGACAATATTCATGCTCATTGGAAGAGAAGGCGGGTCTGCAAAATAAAATGTAAAGGTGTGTGCACCGTTGACATGGACAATGTACGCCAACAACTAGAGGTTGGTGCTAATTACTGCCATTTGCTCTCATGTTCGGCTACTATTAATGTCTTTTTTTTTGTGAATTCACGCCTGTTGTCTCACTTTATATTTGACTTCTTACCCCTAGATGCAATTGCTCAATTGGTTAGGACCTTGCGTAGAAGTTACGATTATTATCATGTTGCGTCCGTTTCTTTCTAAATCTGGCTTGTAGTGGTGGGTAGTCATTATCTCTATGAATATTATAGAACGCTATCAACAGCGCTGGGTTTAGGCAAATTATTGAACCTCGTAAATTATGTGTTCATTTTCTTCACTTCTTGCAATAAACGAACTGTACTATAAATGTAATACTAATGAATTTTTAGTAGATAAAATGTTTTTTGACGTGTGCTTTTGTAAGCATGTGAATTCATGTTAGACGAGTTTTGACCCATTTGACACATTTGAACCACTTCAGCCGTCCTGTTTTAGCAACTCCCTTAAATTTGGCCATGTGACCATCACAGCTCATAGGTGCAACCTGAATTCACTCGTTTTCATATATATATGGGTTAAATTTGTCACCTCTAATTGCAATGTATTATGTTTAGGTTCTTCATTCATTAGCATTAGTCTTGTAAGAAACCAAACAAAAAAATCTAAAAATGTCATCATGTAACAGGAGAAAACTGGAGGGAAGATTATATACAGCAAAGGAGGAGTTGTGTATCTTTTTCGAGGTAGAAATTATAATTACAAAACTCGTCCTGTTTTCCCCCTTATGTTATGGAAGCCCATTACCCCTGTATACCCAAGGCTCATCCAAAGGGCTCCAGAGGGGCTAACTATCGAAGAAGCAAGTGAAATGCGTCATAGAGGACGACAATTAATCCCAATATGCAAGCTTGGTAAGCCTCCTGAATAATTCACTTATAAAATAATCTATACACGCTATTCACGTGAAATCCATTAACAATCTACATATTTAAACTATAGGGGGTTAATCTTTGCATCACATTGTTCGTTTTTTGAGTATCAAGTTAGTACCTTCAGCTAATAGTTAAACTAGGTTTCATTTAAAATTTGTATGATAGATTTATTGTAAGAGTATGACGGAATGATGACAAATCCTCATATATAAGATTTTAGTTAATCTGATATGTTCATCTCTTCTGCAGTTTGTTCTTCTGTATATCAACGAGGGCTGTGATCCTAATCCTTAAGAAAACATGATATTAGTACTTATTTAACAAATCCTAAGTAACTCATGGTTCCACGGCTGCTCGTGAAATTTGTTCCTTTGATTCAATAATTTGACATTGTATAGAATATAGTCGTGTTTTATTAATATAATAATAATGCTATGTTGAGTGTTCGTGTTTTTAGAAAAAGTTGATAATAGAATGATTTGCGCATATTTCAGGGAAAAACGGTGTTTACTCTGACCTTGCTAAAAATGTTCGAGAGGCATTTGAAACATGTGATTTAGTGCGAATAAATTGTGAAGGGATGAATGGTAGCGACTACCGAAGAATTGGTGCAAAACTTAAGGTATGTGGTCTGAGAATACAATTTACAACCGAGTCACTCTGATCTAGGGTTGTAAACGAGTCGAGATTTTATCGAGTAAACAAGTCTCAGATTAACAATTTTTACGTATATAGTTTTAATAGATCGTTTTCAACATTTCAGGATCTTGTTCCTTGTGTGTTGATTTCATTTGAGCAAGAGCACATACTTATGTGGCGAGGACGAGATTGGAAATCAATGTTTACACAAGAAAACGAGCACCAGGAAGCAAATAAAAATTCTGTAGATTCATTGGTAGCGTCTCTAGAATCATCAGCTGAAGATTTGACAGACGACGAGTATGAGGAAAATGAAGATGAAAATACTACACACACCGAGAGTATAGATTCATTGGTAGTGTCTCCAGAATCATCAGCTGAAGATTTGACAGAAGACGAGTATGAGGAAAATGAAGATGAAAATACTACACACGAGAACTTTAATGACAACGAAAATATGACGCCCGATGATAGTGAAGACGATATATTAGAAACCACAAGTAAACAAGATTGTTTAGAAGGAGTGATGTCGCTCTTAAACCAGGCAGTACAAGACGGAATTGCAGTTGTGCTAGAAGATCCTTCTTTGGATGCGGACGTGGTATATGCAATGGCGGTTGCTTTTGCAAAATCTGCACTACCTGGGCCCGCTTTTAGACACCATCGGCCTGATAAGGTGGCAATGGAGATAACAGAAGGGCAAGAACCCGGAGAAACAGTGGTGAAAGAGGTGGTAAGAGCTTCTGAGCGCAAAAAGGGAAATAAAACAAAAACAAGTTCTAGAACACGGAAGAAGGAAAATTACCTAGATGTAGTTCCACAAGCGACTCTTAGAGTCGATGAACTAGCAAAGCTTCTAGGTTAAACTTTTGTGCTAATTAATGTATACATATAGTTATACAAGTATATTGTATCATTCTTTTCATAATCTTTAACGATTGTGTAATTATGATGTTTCAAGGGAAGACTTCAGGTATCATGAAAATGTCGGAAGATTTACCAGAATCTATAAGAAACCATGTAGCCAGAATCATTTCGGTCACCAGTGGATCAATGATCTCTTAAAACCAAAGAACCCAAGCTGAATTGGAGACCATCTCGGATTCTGAATGCCATTTGCTAGTATGAATGTACAATAGGTCATGAATCACAAACGTGTCTCGGAATTCACTTCAACAACAATACTCAATCTCGCTGGAGCGAGGTATGGGTAGATGAGATGTAGACAGTCACACCTTTTATCTTATATATCTGTGGTGGCCTGTTATTTTGGTCTTTTAAAACCAGTTGCGACGAACGTGTGAAACATTTGTAAAATTTTAGATCCCAACCAAACCCGAATACCCGATCATTACAGAAACAAGACTTGCCAATGCATGAAATGCGAGACTCGCATCTTTTTGTTTCATGTAAACACAAGGTATGTTTGGATTACTTCAATTTTAGGCTTATCGGCTTACTAAAATTAGACGCAGCTCATAAGCTAATTTTTCTAGGTTATCGGATTTCTTAACTTAGGGTGTTTTTGGCCAAACTAATTGTTGCGGTGTGCAATAGCGGCAAATAGTAAGGCCTGTTCAGTAAAAGTTATAACTCTTTGGGGGTGCGGGGGGAGAGGGGGCGGGGGGGGGGATGGGGGGGTCTATCATTCAATCTAAAACCTAAACAAACGCGATTAAAAGCTCCTTCCCAAACACACTCTTTAGCTTATGACTTACATAGGTTAAGAATGTGAGCTTATAAACTTTTAAAATTTCAAAAAAGCTAATAAGCTGGCAAAATAAGCTACCCCAAACACCCCTCAAAATGAAAAGGACAAAACATATTACAAGAAAAGTTGATGATAACACATGAATCTAAGGGTGATTACATTCCGAAAATCGTACTGGACCGAAATCGAATTTGTCCACAACGCCGGACCGAGGATCGGATCGAAATGGTCCGCTCCAGTCCAACAAAGCATAATCGCCAGATTTTTTGTAAGACAGATCCGGACCGGACCGGACCGACCAAACCGAGGACCGAATTTAAGGGAAAGCATGGACCGAGAACCGGACCGAAATATTTCGGAATACCGTATAACTCGTCTGATCCGTTCCGGACGGACCAAAATAATAGCCCACGGAATAGAATCCCATACTTTCCAAAAGTAAAAATATAGCTGTATGTTTTTTTTGAATGTAACACTGCAATATAATAAAGTTCCCAAATGAGAATGAAAAGTATCCTGTTACCCATAATTCATGTTCCTATCAAGTGTCACATTAACTTCCACGATAGAACCTACATTTTAACTACATTCACTTTCATGAAATTGGCATAGCAAAAACGAGTGTAATTAAAACATCATGTCAAATAAGTGGTTAAAATCAGGACACAATCAGAATACAAATTAACCAGGTGTATTTTGAAAATATTTACACAAAACTGGAAATATAATTTTTATGTACCAGATACATTTTAAAAAGATCGATGTTTTTACAAAAACTTAACACTGCGTCACAAAATATCATGAGTGTTTCGGGTTATA
Organism: Tanacetum coccineum; assembly: GCA_026074375.1. Classification (NCBI taxonomy): domain Eukaryota; kingdom Viridiplantae; phylum Streptophyta; class Magnoliopsida; order Asterales; family Asteraceae; genus Tanacetum; species Tanacetum coccineum. The sequence continues at coordinate 37,206 of BQNB010049613.1, read as the reverse complement.
TTGTGACAACTCCTTCACCTAAGACATGGTGAATTTAAGAAAAATCAAAATTTTTATAGAAGAATTAACATTACATCACAAGATATCATGAGTGTCCCCGGATATTTTGTGACAACTCCTTTACCTAGGACCATGTGTCATAAAAAAATCGACGTTTTAATAAAATTAACACTACGTAATAAATATCATGAGTGTCTCGGGTCACTGGCTAAAATAAATTGACAACTTCTTTACCTAGGACCATTTGCATTTAAAAAATCAATGTTTTTATAAAAATTAATGAATTGACAACTCCTTAAACTAAAGTTGCAGTTTATCCTGTACTCGTTATTTTTTTACCCTGGAAAAAATATTTGAGGCAAAGACATTTAATGCTTGAATGAACAAGCCAGAGGGTAAGTCTTGAAAGTAGGCCCAACTAGGTCCAGCCCATTAAATAACCCAATAATTCTTATGGTCATTTATGAGCCAACTAACAAAATAATTTTTTTTAAAAACATGATGATTCCCACTCAATGAAAACTTGAGGTTGGAAATGAGTGTAATGACAAGTGGAGGCAAATCAAGAAATAGTATTAAATGTACCTGGGTGTGTTTGGTAGGAAGAAATGAAGAGAAATAGATTTTGTTTCATTTCTCAAGTATGTTTTGTTAAGAGAATGAAAAGTTGGAAGAATAATGAAAATAGGTTGATAAATTGAGATAAATGGCAGTGAATTATATGTGTCACCCCAGTTTTAACAATTGTTTGTAGAGGAATTGAAAAAATGAGTTTTTATTTTTTGTTTTATTGGCTTTTATTTTTCTTTTCTTTTTAAATCACGGTAGGTTCAAATTCGAGCCAAGACTAAAAATTACATACTCACCCGACCTTATTTGAATTTTGGTTACTCTGGTTCGGGTCAACTCGGGTCGGGTTCATTAGGGTTCGGGTCAACCCGAATATGAATACAATGTAATAAAAAATGCCTTTTTTTTACTCTTTTAAATAGAAAAGTTATATTAAAAAATTTAAAAAATATATTTATTCGGGTCGATTGGGTCGACTCGAACCCGAGTTAGCAAAACTTTTATTTAACCCGATACCCGACCCCGGGCGGTAGCTTGCTGGGTGTTACTCGGTGTCACCCGAACAAAATTTTTTATGATCCCTTGGTAACCCGACGCCGATAGGCTTAATCGGGGTTCATGGTCCGCTCGGGTCCGAATAGACTTAAACCGACCCGAGTAACCTGACTCGAAAAAAATGATAGTGCAATTATTGTATTATAATCGCTCTTTATTTGTAGTTTTTAAAAAAAATATTTCGTGATTATTTTTTATTTCAATTCTCTTGTGTTACCAAACAATGGAATTCAACACATTTCTCATTCAATTTCATTTCTTTGAATTCTACTATCTACTTCATTTCTAATCTCTGAAATTCTCTCTACCAAACGTGCCTTTATACCCATCACTTGCCCAATGAGGTATATGACTTTTCATTACTCCTAATTTAGTAGTTCACTTTTGATTTTTTAAAATTTTTATTTTTCGATCATAAATATTTTTGTTTATTTATTTATTTCACTCTTCTTTTTAACTCACGCTTACAAAAAAGTTATGTCTTTTTTTTGTTTCTCTTTAGCTCGAGAACACAAAAAATTCAATGTTGTCTTCTTCACTTCACTTCTCATCTTCTCAAACACTTTGTCTTCTTTCCCATAACCAAATATATTCTCCCTCTATAACTCAAGTTATATAATACCTCCTGAAAAGAAAAAAAATGTCGAATAACTTTGGCTGATGAGTTTGGCTGATAACAAGTTTGGACAATAATCTATAACTTAACTGAAAAACGATCTTCATTCATAACTCAAGTTATAGAATACCCGCTGACCCATACTTAACCTAATAAAAAAATGCCGGATAACTTCGCCTAGTGAGTTTGACGCGAAACTCTATGACGCGAGGTGGCGTGTCGTTCGGCGTATACAAATATGATACTTCTTATTCTTACAAATGTAATAAACTTATTAGCTACTATGTGTGTATCTTTAAGAATTATGGTTTGTTAAAAATCTATGACTAATGTCCTACTTCGCGCTATATATAAACCGATGAGGTTATTCTGTTGAGGTATATGGAGAAAATGTACGTGGTTTAACCGTGTACCGAATCTGAAGCCTTTCTTTGGCCACTTCAGAATATCTACCCGGTAAGGTCCGAATTTAAAACCTCTTGTGAAGATCATCAATACCACTTATATGTCATACGTTAATTATGATAAAGAAAAAATATAGGTAACTACTTAAGGGTAGCCTAGTTACAAAAGTACTTGTGACTATCACTTTAAAATGTGAAGTTTCAAGTTTAATTTCAGTTAGGTTCAAATAATCATTAAGTGACCACGCCAACCTCTTGAAAAAGAAAGACTTTACATGATTTGAGTGTGTGTGTGTGACGATGAATCAAAGCCCGTAAATTAGTCGGCCAAAAGTTCAAATACCATGATTACAAAAGAAAAGAAAAAAAAAACATAGGTATATATGTTGTTGTAGTCTTGAATTGTCATAGATCTTTATTTTGTTAGAAATTTTCCTTTTGAAAACGTAATAAATGATTTACGTGACAACATTAATGATGTTTTGTCTCTTACATATCAATAAGAAAACTTTATTAAACCAACTTTTTAATGCCAAAACAACGCCATTAATCCTAATGAAAATATTTTTATATATATCCTTCTAAAATCATTTCCATGTGTATAAAAATTATTTTAACCGATATATATTTAAGAGTATATTGTTGTCCAACTAATCATATTCTTTTTGCAGTCTGTTATTAAGGTTTTTACGTGTCCTAACATATAGCAAAATTTGCAATAACTCTTTGAATGAAATAAAAGTACAAAAAATAGGGACAAAAAGCCATATTATCTTTGAACATTAATTAAGTTCATAGCACTATTTTTATGCTTTACATGTGATATGAATCAGAAAATATTAAATTGACTAGTGTGTAATTAACAGGATTTTTAAGATCGGAATCTTATTTAGGGTCGTTTGCGTTTTTGCAAGATCGAGATCGTGGATTAAAGGATTTTAAGATTTAGATGTAATCGTTTTTTTCTGTATAGTTGTGTAATTATATTATGTGACAGGAATCTGAGTCGAAGTATTGTAGATAGAGTGCGCACATGCTATTGTTTGTGGTGATACGTCCGCGCAGTTAGCGGCGGCGATAAAAATTGTTACCCAGAACTCGATCCGCAATTCCCTTACCCGCTTAGAGAATTGTTTGTTTGGGTTTTGTAGTTTTCTCGCAACATATATTACACATTCTCGCATGTATAAGACTCACGAAACTCTCTTGCCATCAAACATTGTCTCACAAAAGTATATATATCGTTTTTACGAATAGTTTGTATTTAGAAAGTCTAGAGTTAGTTTAAAGAGTTGGTTAAAGATCTCAGATGCAGAAATCTATAAGACCCAGTCTAAAAGAATGAGTGAAAGAGTAAGAAAAATTTATAAAAATATTATTAAAATGGATGTAATTAAAGATCACGAATTTAGAAATTACAGTCGAAATTAGATCATAAAAAAAATAAATAGATAAAAAAATATGTCAAATTGAAAATAAAAGTGATATTTTAATTAAGAAGTGACACATGTCACTCTATGATGTGATAATCTAAAATAAAAATGGATGGTCAAGATTGCATCTCCTTATCTTAATTTTTGATGGGACCCACATTGTAAATGCTTTATATAATAGTATAGATAAACACAGAATTATGTGAATATTTCACAGAATTGTGGTTATACATTATCATTACGAAAATGTTTATGAATATTAACATGTTGTTTTTGAATTAAACAAAATACAATTCATAAATTTGTAGTTTTTTAGTTTGCGATTCGACAAAAGTAAGATTGGATCGGATTGAATCTTAAAATCCTATGGTTAAGATCGAGATCCTATAAGATCTTAAGCTTGCAAAGATCCTACATAAAATACGAATCGTTTTTACTTTGCAATATTGTAACCATTATGTATTCATTAATGTTCGTTTATGTTCATTTATGCTAATATTCAAATATGGTACCTTATTATTATACACTTTTAGAAAGACGTGTATACTTAAACGAACGAACACACAATAAACAAAAAAGTATAAATTATAAACATTTTGTACTTGTTTTTGTACATTTTATTCATTTGATTGTTTACGTTCATTTAATGTCGAACAAATACAAACGTACACAAACAAACTCTTTTCCTTAACGAACAAACATGAATACGAAAATTTGTTTGTTTAAGTGTTTATGTATGTTCATTTGTTCGCTTAAACTTAGAAGAACAAACATAAACAAAGCTTCATCCACGTTCGTCTGCATTCGTTTACTGGCCTAAATATAAATGTCGACAAAGTATGACGAATTTTTTTTGAATGTCATTGATTTGGAAAATTACATCACTAAAAATTATAACTTAAAAATCTTAACTACTTATAAATCATAGTAGCCTTCTATTTTTAGAAATATTGAATTTTCAACTTACACACATTTATGCATGGTGTACAACCCATAAAAACATAATTAAAACTTAACAATTAGAACATAAAAACATAATTAATACTTATATTAAAACACACCGTTATATTAATATACAATCATATCTACACATTTTACAACAATAAGAAAGCATGTTTTTACAATTTTTTAATACATAATTAATACGCCTATTAAAACACTTCATTACTTAAAGTACAATGATATATTCACATTGTATAACCAATTAAATGCATATCTACCAAATTACATATAATCAATTAAAAATATTTTCACAATTTACAGTCTAAACAAGCTACAATATAATTCAAAGTATAAACACACTAATTAATGTTATTTTTAAAGCACCCCTAAAATAAAAGGTACATGTTATTATAGACATTGTACATGTTGAGTTTTATGACCTAATTAACCAATTAAATAACACGAGTACGCAGCGGAATTAAATAACACATGTAGAACACATTAATTAACAAGGATAGAAGATGATTACCTTTTAGCACGAAACGATACACCGTTTAAAAGTAACCGTTAACTCCGTCTTCTATATACGCGTATGTATAATTACCACACGCAAAACCTCCAAGATCTAAAGTAAGATCTCTCTAAGCTTTCACACACAATACGTTCTTAGCAAACAATGAAGTATGCTAGTACTAATAGTGTTTTAGTAAACGAACACCACGACACTTGAATCAAATCAACACGTGAGCAAAACCACCGTCTAGTGGTGGTGGTACACGATCAAAACAAACACCCTTAAGGGTTGTTTGGCTTTGGCCGATCGTAAGAAGGGAACGAAAAACCCTTTTGGGTTTTTGTTTCGGTCGAACAAACAAGAGAGAAGAGAGGGAGAGTTTTTAGTCGAACACAAGAGGAGGTAGAGATGGGAGAGGTTTAGGGATTTTTCACAAAACACATATCCAATAATGAACCTCAAGTCCTCCTTATATAGCCACTACATAATCTTGAGACCACGACATGCAAGCCCAAAACCCTTTAGGTATGTAGGTACCGGCTTGACTAAAGGGAAAAAGGGGAAAAACCCTCACTTTCCTTTTTCCCGTTTTGCATATTAGTCCTTAATGTTTAACTATTAAACATTTAACTAATATATTTATTTATCGTTTACTAAAAACACTAATTACACACTTGTTTACATATTAACCATGTGCGTCCCTTAGGCCTCAAAAAAAATAAAAAAAAAACAAAAAGAATTAAATAATTCGTACATAAATTATTTACGATGGACATATCCCACAGCATCCCACTTGGACATGTCAAATAATACAAGAAACATTGGATAAGCTCTAGCAACACGTCAATGCTCCCCGAAATATTCGAGTATGGTTTCACATGGCATGAACAAATGATTTATGAATTTACAATCCCTTTGTTTCCGATACCGTTAGTGTTTAAATTGGATATGGATCATGCATCCCATATTTTAACGATTCTGTTTCTCGTATATATGATTAATCAAGATTACCAAAAATCATTGAGACATTCAACCTAAGTTTTTTTAGTGGTGCGTCCACACCATACACTGATTAACTCCTACGAGGGCCCAGTGTATCTTCTTCAATAATTTGAATGAACCAAATCTATATTGACAACAAGTGTCCTATCCATCATTTGGCATACAACCATTCTGATATAGCCCTTATTAGTTACCTTATTCCAGATACAACTTAAACTAATATTCAAGAAGGAATACCACATATGCTAAACCAAACTTACGTCTCAAGTCCTAAGATTTAGTAAATAAAATCTACGAATAAGATCCCTTGATGACGTCGATCCATAAAGTTGATATTCTTGTGGCGGGGAAATCCAATATCATCTTAGAATATCATGTGAGTTTGGTGGACTCAACCTTAATACCTCCAAGATCCACATTCACTCAAAAATGTCTTAGTTTAACAATATTCCCTATTGTAATCGACGAACGGATTAATTTATAATAATACCTAATCTTATTATACACAACTGATTTAAACATGCCAAAAATATGACACAATTTATATTAATATAAAATACACAAAAAATACCAACGTATCATTCATCATAAAATAAAATTGTTTTAACACAACCCATTATCCAAATACTAAACCATCTACGATGAAACTGCCTATAACAGAACGAAAGCCCCATGCTCCTAGCATGTTAGTAAGCTTATTGGTTTGAATAAAGCCTTTGTAAAAGGAACAGCTAGAATTGTTATCTGTGAACTTAAAGAAGGTTACATCTATGGTATGTCCAGTGCCCATCTGATACCCCCCATCGTTGCGAAATGAAGCCCTGCGGCTGAATTATCGTAAACATCCTAATAGAGTTTCGTTTATTGTTGGTACTATACCAAGCCCGAAAATAAACTTCAAATCAAATAGCTTCCATCTCTGCTTCTAATCACTTGTAATTCCTCTTATGTAGCTGGCATTTTTCATTAGTACTTTACTTTGAGCTTACAGTCTACAGCGCTTAACCGATTAAAACGAAAGTATCCTTCAAGATTTCATATCATTTATATCAATCTCAAATCCAGCATTGCAATAGCAATCAACTCGAAGTTCAGCTTCTGGATTTTCACCATAAACCAAGAACATATCTTTAGTGTTTCTTAAATACTTAAGAATGTTTTTCACAGCAGTCCAGTGAAGTTCACCTGGATTCTGTTGAAATCGGCTTGTCATATTTTGCGCGAACGCAACATCAGGTCTAGTGCATCTAACCGCATACATAATGGAACCCACAGCCGAAGCATAAGGTACATTCTTCATGCATCACACTTTTTTTGTGAGTTAAGCACCCTTGTGAATTTATGTTCAAGTCACGTCTTTCTTGCATGAGGATAAGACTCATACGACGTTTGGAATTATCCATCTTATATCTCTTTAAGATCTTATCCATGTAAGCATTTTGACTAAGTCCAATTAATCGCTTTGATCTATCTCTATAGATTTTGATTCCAAGAATAAATGCCGCTTCCCCTAAATCTTTCATAGAAAAACACTTTCCAAGATAATTCTTTACACTTTGTAAACTTGGAATGTGATTACCCATGATGATTATGTCATCAACATATAAGATGAGGAATGTAACATTACTCCCACTAGCCTTTTGATATACACATGGCTCATCAAGATTTTGATCAAAACCAAACCTTTTGATTTCTTCATCAAATCTTTTATTCCAGCTTCTCGATGCTTGCTTAATACCATAAATGGATCTTTGAAGCTTGCATACTTTTCTAGGATGATTAGGATCAAGAAAACCTTCAGGTTGTACCACATAAATGTCTTCACCAAGATAACCATTTAAGAAGGCAGTTTTGACATCCATTTGCCATATCTCATAATCATAGAACGCCACTATAGATATGAGAATCCTAATAGCTCTAATGTCAGCGACGGGTGAGAACGTTTCTTCATAATCAACCCCGTAGAGTTGAGTATAACCCTTTGCTACAAGACGAGCTTTATAGGTGTGTACAATACCATCCATGTTAGTCTTTTTCTTAAAAATCCACTTACTCCCAACAGTCTTACAGCCAGGAGGAAGATCGACCAGGACCCATATCATATTGTCCATCATGGATTGTATTTCTGCATTCATAGCATCGATCCACTTATTAGATTCAGAATCTAACATCGCGGCTTTATAGCTAGTGGGTTCATTAAGATCCCCTAGACTATGCTCCTCCACTTCTACATTTAGACATAAACGATCTGGAGCTCGATGTGTCCTTTCGGACCTACAAACCGGAATCACTTCCTCTTGAGGTGGTTCAAAACCTTCAACCTCCATAGGAATTTTGCTAGTGATTTCAGAAGGTGATGTATCTTTATCTTGAATTTCTTCAAGATCCATGGCCCTCCTACTGACTTCTGGAGTTATGAGATTTTTCTCAAAGAACTTAGCATACCTCGCAACAACTATTTTGTTTCTAGGTGGGAAGAAAAAATAGTAACTCATTGTTTCCTTTGGGTATCATATAAAGATACACTTAACAGATCTTTGTTGGAGTTTATCAGGCGTATCCCGCTTCATAAGCGCCTCACATCCCCAGACCTTTAAGTAAGATATATTAGGAACTTTTCCATACCATAATTCATATGGAGTCTGATCAACCTTCTTAGTTGCAACCATATTGAGAATGCATGTTGCAGACTCTAGAGCATAATCCCAAAAGGATAATGACAGAGTTGTAAGATTCATCATTGATCGAACCATGTCTAACAAAGTACGATTTCTCCTTTTAGATACCTCATTATGTTGTGGTGTGTAAGGAGGAGTAAGNGATTTTTACTTGTGATTTTGATTTTGTATACTTTTTCATATGTTATGAGGTTGGTAATATCATGTCATAATGAGATTATGAGTATTGTACAATGTTGGTTTAAGTATAAAATGTATAAGTATAAAGTAGTAGTTATAAAAAGTTACTTATACATGTCATGAGCAAATGAGTAAATAAACTTGTGATCTTGTGATCCTTGGACATTTCTTGGACAATGATGGACTTAAGGACCCTAGGAAGGTAATACATGTGATAATGGATGTTGTAATGGACTTGTAGCAAGATGGTTAAACTTAAAAGTACAAAATCAAGTTTAAAACATGTTTTTAACACAAACATCAAAACCTTCTGTTTTGGTTCGAAAATAAAAGTATTTATTTTATATTCTTATTAAATAGTACGTCTCATGACGATTCCAAAAAGGTAAGAAACTCGAAAAACGGATTAATAACAAAAAAGATACGTAGTTTACGAGTTTACGTTAATAAATACTTTTATAAAACTAATTTTATAAAAGTTACTGTTCATCTCAGGTTTATACATTTTGAAAACATAATTAATATGATAGAACTTTTAAAAACGAGAACGTGCTCGAAAGAACCGCTAAAAACGGAGCTATAACGAATAAAATACAACAATTACGAGTTTTACGATAACTAAAACTATAAAAATAATTTTATAAATTGGTGTGAACAGTAAAAAGTATTGTTCACCAGTAGGTCAAAAATATGAAAATATCATATTTTGATAGCTCGTCTTAATACGAAAACGTGAGCGCAAGAAGCACCTTAAACGGACTTGAAACGCAAAAGTTATGCCATTTTTACTAAAACGGTAATTATAAATGTTTTCACTTATTAAACACAATTTTACCAAAATGATTAGATGGTGATGTAGCTATGTAGAATTGTATATGGTAGAAGTTAATCATTATGCTTAGTACTTATACGACCTTAAATTAAATAGGTTGCATCTGACGATTTACGTGACACGTTTTTACTTGTGAAGTATATTATTGATTAACTCACTCGAGGTGAGTTCATAGTCTCGCATTTCAATCTTTTTAATGTTTTATAAACCCACGAGGGGAATACATGCCCTTTTACAGACTCGTATATTTTACTACAGTACAATTATCTTTCAATACTTTATGAGTTCATAGCCCCACTTTTACTCGTTTTGGATAAATGTTTTATATCTTTGGGGTGAGAACATGCTTTGTTTTATAATTGGACGCAAGTAACTTTGAAATACTTACTGTTTTGGATATTGCATACCATGCAATACTTACTATTTTGGATATCGTATACCATGCAATACTTACTGTTTTGGATATTGCATATATTGTATACCATGCAATACTTACTGTTTTGGATATTGTATACCATGCAATACTTACTGTTTTGGATATTGTATACCATGCAACACTTACTGTTTTGAATATTGTATACCATGCAATACTTACTGTTTTGGATATTGTATACCATGCAATACACACTCTAAACAATTGCGGTCCTACACTCATACAATTTACAAACCTATGAATTCACCAACATTATTGTTGACGTTTTAAAGCATGTTTTCTCAGGAGATCAATGAGGTACAAGACAAGGGATACATTGGTGGTCGTTATTTTAGAAGTCATTTGCATTAAAGATTTGGTTGCATTACATTTTGGAGGAACATTTATTATGAAACTGGAATCCTTTGTTTATTTAACAGCCATGAACAAGTAAAGCTTTGGGCTTTTGTACAAACATTTTGCTAAGTCCAATGGTATCGGTTTAACGACACTTTTAAATAGTCGTCTGATATATTTGTGTTGTTGATCTATGAAGTAACGTTCCCAAACCCATATTCTGTTTGCGACCCATTTTGGGGGTGTTACAGTTAAGGTTAAAGTGAAAAAGTAAGACTTTTAAAATCAAACTGGACACTTATTTTAAAACGGAGATAGTATTATGTTTGGTTATTGACCTTATATGCTTGGCTCGTGTTCTTTGTAATCTTCTTTTTATCTTATATTGTACGTTGGATGGTCTAATAGAATAAGGTGGATGAGCAATTTTCAATAATACCCGATTTAAATCATTGCATATATACCCGAAACATGCTTAACTTACATTAGACATCACGCATTGAAAACTTGTAATTTGGTTATATATACAAATATTTGAGTTTTACTGGGTATATATGCAAATTCTCCCAAAGATTTTCATTACAATCTTGAGTAAAGTGCAAAGTACATCCCTGTGATTTGCGAAATGATCGTCTCACGTCTTTGACCCATATTCGCGTAGTTTTTATCCATCCGTTAGTAAAATGAGGCACCATACATCCCTGAGGACAAACAGTGTAACTTTTTTTCCAGTTAAGTACTTACGTAGGTCTAACATGAAGAGTATTGTTGTCTTTTTTGCTTTCACCGAGATGTATGGTGAACCTTTACCCTTTTAATATTTTATACCTTTTTAATTTTTTTAAAAATTAATTGTTTTCATACATTATTTTTTTGTTTGGGCCGAAGTATGGCCTTAAGTTTTTACTTGGTAAATTTTTTTTAATTTCCTATGGAATTTTTTTTTAATTTCCTACGAAAAAAAATTTCATACGTTATTTTACTTGGAAATTTTGTGTTTCTTTTTCATACGTATTTTACTTGGTAAAAATATTTTTCATTTTTTTCTTACGTTATTTTTCTGTTTTTCGCGCAGTCAACGTTATTTTTTTCATCCCTCCGTTAAAAAACGTACCAAAACGAAGAAAAACGTATAAAAACGTAAGAAAACCAATAAACACGGTTGAAAACTTTTTTTTACTTTTTTGTACAAATGAAAAATAGCGTACGAAAAATAACGTTTTTTACTTGTTAAAATAACGTATGAAAACATATAAAAAATTACGTACGAAATAATGTTTTTACTTGGTAAAATAACGTATGAAATTAAAAAAAATTCAGTAGGAAATTAATTTTTTTTTAAAGTAAAAAATTTTCAAAAGGGCAAAGGTTTACGATACATCATGTGGAAGCAAAAAAGATTTAAAATCACCCTTTTAGTTAAACCCCGTTAGCAGTTAACGGGGAAAAAATTGAACCGTTCGTCCACCAATGATGCATGTGTCCTTTTATTTATGAGAGATGTAAAAACTGCGCGAAAGTATGAGCTAAGGACATGAGAGCCGTGAGTACGGTCATTTCGAAACCACAAAGGTGTATTTATCCTTTATATTCTAATTAACCTAGAATCATGAATGGTCTTGGTACGGGGTGTGACAATTTTTGAGTGTGACCACTTAAATTGAGTTTTGTTAGTTATTGCGTTTTCGAGTTAATAATTAAAAAAGCGGAAAGAATAAGAAGTGTTTCTAAAAAAAAGTGTTACTATTCTTAAGATGTACAGAAGTCAAAATAGTTTGTTTTTAAAAAGTAATTATCATTATATATATACTCATTTCACATGTCACGTGTCCCCCTTTCAAGAAGACAAAACATTGTTCATCGATGAACAGTGTTCGGGTTACTGTTCATCGATGAACAGTGTAGACCATCGGCCATGCCCGGCGGTGTTACTGTTTATCGGGCAAAAAAAAAAACTTTACAAACCCTCTCCCCCCTCTCCTTTATAAAAAAAATTTGCTCGACACAAAATAGGAATTTTTTTTGTTTACAAAAGCACTGATTTATTCAGATCAAAAAATATCCGCGACATTAGGCCTAACACATACGCCTATATAAAAAAAACTACTAAACATGAGACCGAAAAAATAAACCCACACAAAATAAATAAATAAAAGTAACACCCCACAAAAAAAATTACAAAAGTACTGATTTATTCAGATAAAAAAATACCCCGCGAATAGGCCAAACACATACGCCCATATAAAAAATACTCGACAATCAAAATAGCGAAAGAAAAAAAAACGTAGTATGCGACATAAAGAAAACCTACTCGGGCACATAATAAGAAAAAATTTACAAAAGTACTATAATACACGATTGCCATTTATATGAGAAAAAAAGCAAACTATTAAACATGAGCCGAAAAAATTAAACCGAGAAAAAAAAAGAATAATGCCCCGCAACAACGCGCGAAAAATTAACGCCCGCAGCAACGCGCGGATAATCTTGCTTGTTTTTGTCATTTTACATGTTATTTTTGTTCATTTTTATTTCATTGTTGTCATTTTCGAAAGGCTAAGGGGTCCGGTTTAGTTGGCGAAAAATATCTCATTTTTTTAAGAAATTTTTCATGTGAAAAGGAAAATATTATAATATTCGTTTAGTCGCACTTTTTTTCAACATTTAAAAAAAAGTGGGATTCTCATTCTTATATTTTTTCAATTTTTTTCAAAAAAAAGTGAAAAGCCCATTTTATCATTCTCACTTTTTTCATTATCATTTTTTCTCAAAAAAAAATATAACTCCAACTAAACGGATTTTCAAAAATCTCACTCTTTTCTAAAAAAGAAGAACAATTCATTTCTCTAGGAAATTAGAAACTGAAAAATATGAATAATTTTCGCCAACTAAACGGCCCCTAAGGTGGTGTTTAGTTATTGAAAAATTTTCAAATTTTTCTGTTTCTAAATTCCTAGAAAAGGGAATGGTTTTTCTTGTCTAGAGAAGAGTTGGGAATTTTAAAAACCTGTTTAGATATGGAGTTTGTATTTTTTCTTTTAAAATAAAAGAAATAGAGAATAGTAAAATGAGATTTTCTATTTTTCTATATAAAATGAGAAATTTGCTTATTTTGAAAAATATTGAAAAAAATGCGACTAAACAAGTTTTCAGTTTTTTCATTCTAAAATGAAATTTTTTCCAGAAAAATAGAATATTTTACCCAACTAAAAACACCCTAGTTTTCGGTTATTGTTTTTCCTTTACTTTTCCTCATTTTCTTTTTTTTTCCGGCCTTAGACAAGTTTCATATATCATGTACGATAATAAGTGCTTAAGCGTGTAAATAATTTGTCTTTCACATAGCTACTTCGTATTTTTTTTTAACTAAGATATTTTGTTTTTCGATTTTACAAAAGCGTTATGCTAAAAAATGCCCACCAGCACGTATTAACTATCATAAAAGAAAATTTTAGTTGATTTTAATTAGAAAATAGTTTTCGTTTAACCATATTATAAGCTTAATTAATGTTAATTTAGTGCCTTTTTTATATAAAAATAAACTTTGTGTTTAATAATTAAACTCGCAATCGCACGATGTAGTAGGGTGCCATAAGGGTGCCGTTACTAACAACCATGGTGTCGTCCCATGGCATAAGACAATACCAGAACCAATGCTATAGGACTCAGCGCTAAATTCGTCAGTCAATCCATCAAGCTTTTTTTTCTTTTCTATTTTTCTTTATCTCAAAAACTATAGGGTTTAAGCCATAAAATAGCCATGTACTTTTTAAAATATACCGATATGGTACGTTAACCCAAAATATTACCCAGATAGTACGTGAACTTTCACTTTACTTGCTATTATGCCCCATGTTACCGGATGAACTTATAAAAGCTGACGTGGCATTAATAAAAGCTGACGTGGCTATTTTTTTTCATTTTGAATTATTTTTTAACCGGTTAATACTTACACCTTTAAACTAAATATAACACCTTAATTCATTTTACAAAACACTTTCGATTTCCACCCCCAAATCATAAAAACCCTAGATTTACACATGATCTAATTGACCCTAAATTGACATAAAGAGGAAGAAGATACACATAAATTGTACACATGAAGGCATTTTTACAGCAAATCCTTTTAAATATAGTGAAGGTGATGTTGATGAATGTCCAAATATTGATTTGGGTAAAACCAACCAATCAAGACTGCTGCAGATAATTAAAGAATGTTGTAAGTTTCCTGTTGAAAGTATTTATTATTGTGCTCCTAAAAAAGATCTTAGTAAACACTTGAAACCTTTAAAGAATGATGAGGAGTTAGCTATGTTTATAAAAACAGCCTTTGATAATGGGGGTAAAATAGATTTGTTTGTTGAACATCATGGTTATGATGTTATTGCTGATTATATGAGACCAGAGAATGTAGATGAAGAACTAGATGAGGAAATAGAAGAAATTGAATTGGAAGATATATCTGAATATGTTGGTCCAGAGAATGTAGGTGAAGATGATGTTGTTATTGCACATGTAGGTGTTCAAGATAGTTTTTTGAATAAGTTAGTTGATGATAAGTACATTAGGAATGAGGATGTTAATGCTAATTTAGGTAGAAAATGCACTAGTTTAAAACCTGATGAGATTGAGGATAATGCAGTTGATGACAGATTTAAGGTCAAAGCACCGGTCGAGGTATCATCCTCTGTTCATATCTAATGTACCATGGAATCAGATGCAACCATTATTGGGCATGAAATTTGAGCACCCAAAGCAGCTTAAAGAGTGTATGATTAATTATAGGGTTGCTAATGGATACCAGTTATGGTATAGAAGGAATGACTACAGAATTATAGCAGTTTTGTATGGAAGAAATGTTAAAGAAGGAAGATGCTCTAGTCAGAAAGGAAAGCAGAAGGTTGATGATGATGAGGGGGTAAGCAGAAGGTTGATGAGGGGAGTAAGTCTAACCCTGATAAAGGTAAGTAGAATATTGATGAGGGGAGTAAGTCTAAGCATGTGAAGGCTAAGTCTAAGGAATCCTAAGTCTAAGGGCAATCCTAAGTCTAAGGTCAATCCTAAGTCTAAGGGCAATCCAAAACCTACACCTAATTCTGATTATTCACAAAAGGGCTATGCATTTAGGTTGTGGGCATCATGGATGCAAGGTGAGCCTACTTCCCAAATCAAAACACTTATTCCTAATCACATTTGTTCAAGGAATTTTGATTTAGGATCATTGGTTACATACAAATGGATAGCAAAACAGTTTGCAACAGAAGTTAGAAAAAATCCTAAGATTACATACAGGCAAATGAAAGCAAATGTTAGGGGGAGGTTTTTTATCAATGTTAGTCTTGGCCAATGTAAAAGGGCAAAGCAAATGGCAGTGTATGATTATGAAGGTGGTCTCATTGATCATTATGGGAAGCTATGGGATTACAGACATCAACTTTTGACATCAAATCCTGTATCTACAATTAAATTAGAGGTGGAAACATTGGATGGTGGGAAAATTGTCTTCAACAGGATGTATATATGCTTCAAAGCTATGAAAGATGGATGGAGTGGAGGCTGTAGAAGGGTCATTGGACTTGATGGCTGTTTCTTGACTTCAACTTCCAGAGGTCAGTTTTTGACAGCCATGGGAAGAGATGCTAACAATCAGATGTTTCCTATGGCGTGGACAGTGGTGGGCGTTGAAAATACTAAGAATTAGGCATGGTTTGTACATCATATGAGTCAAGGTCCTTTCAAAAACATGGGCTGAGGAGCCATACCCTGCCTATATATCAGATGGCCATAAGGTAGATAAAAACAGTCTTTATTATGTATTTAATTATTCAAGATAGTGTCTTAATCATATATTCTTTGTAACAGTGTCTTAAAGAGGCAGTTAGAGACCTTCTACCACATGGTGAGCATAGAATGTGTGTGATATGTGAGAAATCACATATCCTTTCTATACCAAAAATAGCCCTTAAAAGATAAATTTGTGCATAAAATGCTTGTATATTGCTTGTTTTGTCTTTGTGATTGTGTAGGTACGAATAATGCAAATATCACAAGAAAACGGTCAAAACCGAACAAACACGGACACGAGAACGAAAAGAGTGCAAAAGAGCGGGAAGTATTTATCAATGGTTAACAAAGTCAACCTTTGGTCAAAGCTTGGTCAAACACAAAATGCCAAAACCCTCAAAATACCACAAAAGCCCTAAATGTTAAACCTAATTTTACCAAAAGTCCCTAAAGTCCTAACAACCGTTATCTCTTTTTAAAAAGATATAACAGTCGTTATCTTTCTATAATAACACAAACAAACAACCCCGGCCCAACCTATTTGATATAAAAAGACCCAAGTTAAACCCCCAAGCCCTCCTGAGTCAAACCCCTCCTATTCAGATAAAAAAGGCGGGTAATAACTTGTTACTATTCATCGTCGTCTTCATGAATTAACCTACCTCAAAACAAATGGTTAATTCAAATTAACAGTGTGGATTAGTAATTCAAGCAACAAGCAGTGATGTGGCACAAAGAAACGTCATTCAAGCTCCTCATTGGTCCAATCCCACAAAGAGTGGCACGCGGCTAATGGGAAGAAGCACACCAATCAATGAAATTTGCACTAAAACAAGTGCAAAAGAAGCACAAAGGTTTGACACACGGAATGCCATGTTGGCAATCCGTGTGCTCACTCAATCAATCCAACGGTCATAAGGATGGATCCAATGATGGGCAAAGAATCAAGGTACGAGATTACAAGGAGCGTGTAACAGACTTAAGGCCTAGACGCTTCATCTCAGCTCTATAAAAGCAGACCTCATCACACACATTCTGGGAGCTAGCTAGTTTTTCATTTTTTTTTTCAGCTTATTAAATTTTAGCTTTTTTTTCAAAATAGTTTTAGCTTAATGATCTATTCTAGCTTAAAATGTTAAATTTCCTTTTCAGTATTGTAATCAGCTGTTCTATTAATACAATTTAAGTTTCCTTAATAAGCTCTTACTTTTCTAAAGCTCACTTTTATTCAAATTCGGTTTAATAAGCTGTTAATGTCACATAAGCTTCTAATAAGCTCATCTTAAGCTCTCTGAGTCTCTAAGCACATATTGAGTTCAAATTAGTCATTTAATATACTTGAACAATTAAAATCAGTCTATTACCTTTGCTAAATAGGATTAAGCTTTTTGGATGATGAGCTAGCAATGGATGAGCTCATAGGACTTTACTAGCTTATCCTAGTGATAAGCTAGAGCTTGAAGAAGCTCTTTGAGCTTTTAAAGCCTTTGTTTAGCTAAGGCTTTTGTAAGTCTTCTTTAAATTTCAAGTCTCTTAGCTTAATAATTTCATTTGATTATTTTCAGCTTATTTCTTGCTTAATTATGTTTAATCTTGTGTTATTGTGCTTAATAAGTATGTTTGCTTATCTGTTTTTAAGTTTTATATTTTTATAATTTTGTCTCTTAAATCATTAAAAATCCAGAAATATTAGCATAACTATTAGCTTATTGATTCTAGCTTATTTGATTAGTGTTATAAGTTCATAAGGTTTGTTAAAAGTTATTTAATATCTGGTATTTGATATTTGTGCTTTAATTCTCATTATCATAAGCTTATAATGGGATTTTGTAAATTTAAGGGATGTTTGGCTATTGACAGTACTAACTAGAAGTTAGTACTTTCATAAGCCATTTGGCATTTTGGATCACTTTTTAATCCTCTTAGCTAGGTTTAAATATAAGCAGGATTTAGAGTAGCTTGTAGGTTTAATCAAGTTTTCATAAGGTTTTCTAGCTTTATCCTTGAATCTATGGCATATAATTCAGTAATAGTAGAATTTTTTAGCTTATTTGATTTCTAGCTGATTTAAGTGCTTCACTTGTTCTTACTTTAATGTTTTATAAGGGTTAATATCAAGTATTCTAAGCCTGCACTTTGTCAAATAAAAGTTTGGGTCATATTTGTGCAAAATACACCAGATAGGAAAAACAGCAAACTGTCATTTTCTAGTTTAATTTTCAGTAGGTTTAAGTAACTTTTAGGTTTTGATTTTCATAATTTAAGTAGCTTTTAGGTCATTAATCATTTGTCTCAACTTGATTTTTCAAAATAAGTTCATTTGCTTATCTGTCTTTAAGCTCAAAAGTTGCCATTTGTCTTTTCAAACAAAAACAAAAACTCAGATCCTACTGAGTAATTCAGCTGTTTTCAAAAGCCTTTTTCATTAAGCAAATGTTTTCCAAACTTCTTTTCAAAAGCATTTCTAAGTAGCTAGTTGGTCATTACGTATGGTCTCTATCTAATTCAGGAGACTTTTCTGTGGCCTCTTTTCGAAAGGTGATTGATGAGAATAGATACCCGGGAGGTAGGTCTAGAACTCGTTGGGTGAAGTATGTGCCATTAGTGACGTGACTGCCTGGAAGATCTAGATGGATGCCTTCTACTAGACTTAATATTTCGCGTCACGGTATGGATATTCAATCCTTGTCATGTCCTATATGTGACTGCGGGGTTGAATCCTCTAGTCACTTGTTCTTTCAATGTAACTTGGTAAGGCAGGTGGTTCGTAAGATTTCTTTTGTGGAATATAGATTACGTCTTGGATCGTTAATTCTTAGAGAATGGTTAATTGGTTGATCCTTTGCTTCGACGGCTTACGGCTCTAAGCTTAAGTGGTGCTCGAAGGCGATTTTTAAGTGTTATGTGGGTCGATGTGGTCCTTCGGCAATAAGTTGTTGTTCGAGTCCTAAAAATCCATCCAACGGCGGCTATCTTATGATAATTTCGTTTCTTGTCTTATTATTGATGTAAGTTTAGATGTTAAGGTCCTCGTTCAGTTGGACTGAATGGCTCAAAAATCCTTATCTTGTGACGTTGTAATTCTAGCGTCTTGCTAGTTTTGTGTTTTAATAAATCTGTTGTTCCAAAAAAAAAGTTTAAGTTTCAATAAGCCATTTGGTCTCAAGGTTTCACTAGAAAACTTAAAGCTAAGCTCAAAGGTGCCTTAAGGGGCTTTTATTGCTAATCAGTGGACATAATAACGAGCTTATTTCTTTATTTTAGCTTATCTGCTTATTGTTATGGCTTATTTAGGATTAGTTTAGCTTTTTAGGTTAGTAGAAGTCAATTTTAGCTTATTTAGTTTTGTCATTAGCTTATTTGAGCTTATTTGCTTTCTAGTGTTAAATGTAAAGTGTTTTTAAGCTTTTTAAGCTTTCATATCAATCTAGCTTATCAAATGTGCTTATTTTAGTTCTTTTTTTCTTTATTAGATATAGAGTGTTAATTCTGTTTTAGCCTTATTTATCTTTTCCCTTAGCTTATTTGTCATTAAATTGCCCAATTAGTTAACTTTTTAGTGGTTTAGTTTAGTTTAAGTTTTTCTATCATTATTTAGCTTATTTCTGAGCTTATTTGTAGTTTATAAAAATAGTTGGTTTGCAAAAGTTGATTATTTTTAAGAGTTTTAAAAAGTTATAAAAAAATGGAAAAAATTAAAACACTTAGGAAAGTGGGAAGCCCCGGGTGAGCAAGGCTCGAACCCGGGACCTCTACCACCTTCACCAAGTGTTTTTACACCCACACACACAACCATCATGCTACACTAGCTCATCCGTTAGTTCTTTACATCATTTATCTTTTATATACGTTTTAGTCCTTTTTGGTTAATAAGTTGTTTTAGCTTATTACACAGCTTATTCTATAAGCTGTGTTTCCCAACTTATTTTACCAGAATTCCTCTTTAGTTCAAGCTACTTTCTATAATTTTTTCAGAATTTTTATATTTAGTTTAGTATTTTTAAACATTTATTTTTATTAAAAACTTTAAAAATTCTTAAAAATAGAAAAAATATTAATCAAAAATATAATTATTTTTTTGAAAATTTTCTTTTATCATATAGTTCCTAGGAAAAATAGTTTTGCTTTCGTAGGGTTTAAATTGCAAAATTTCAATTTTTAAAGAATGGGATTCGTTCCCGTTCGCGTTTTTCAAATTTTTAAGCTCAATTCAACTCCGTTTTTGTTCTAGTTTTCTTTAAACTTACTTTGTCAATTAGAGTCTATTAAAAGTGAAAAATTCATTTTAGGTTTAATTTTAGAAATTTAGGATTTTTAATCACCATTTAGGGTTTTCGTTTTGCGTTTTTAGTTAAAGTTTAATTTCCCGTTATTAAAGTTAGGTTTATTTGTCCTTTAATTTGCTCACTTTTTAGGATTTTAGAAAGCAAATCATCTCTGAACCAATTCAAATCATTGTCCAAATAACAAACGTGGTCTCAATTTCATAAATCTTCGAGGAATACGACCCGGTAATCATACTTACCGGTAAATATACGTATTATTATATATAATTGGGAGAATTTTCCTTTCTTCCTTTGACCTCAAGGGTAGTTTGGTAATTTTCTATACTTATATCATTTTACGTGTATAAAACTTTACGCGCATCAGTGTGCAAGACACATATATGCAAATTTCAAAAAGAAATGGAAATGGATTACTTACAAGACATGTTCGAGTGGTTTGCCTGCTTATTCAACATTAGGAGGTAAAGGTTTATGAAAAAAATGAAATTGATTAAAAACAATGATCACTGCATATGATTGGTTGATGGAAAGGGAACCTAAGTCATGGTGTAGAGCATTTTTTTCAAACGGATAGGTCATGTGCTACCTTTGAGAATGGAATCTCAGAGTCATACCACAATGCTATACTCTTTGCTAGGGATAAACCTATTATAACCATGCTAGAAGATATTAGGATATACTTAATGAAAAGAATGGTTGCAATGAATGAAAGCCAACTACTTTAGCTGATCATATTTGTCTGTCCATTACAAAGGCGTTAGACAAACTAAAATATAAACAAAGGTTTGCAAGCAGTTGTAAGTGATTTCAAGGAATTGTGGTTGGGGAAGGCAGGATGATGGTTTGTGTTTAATTTGCCAAAAAATAAGACTTGTACATGCAAATGGTGGGATTTATCTGGCATACCATGTGATCCCTTCTGATCTACACCTTTTAAAATATATAATATATAAATATAAATATAAAATATACTTATAATATAATATATAAATATAAGAGGGTAGGAATCAAAAAATTACAATTATAGTAATCCGGGAGTATGATTCCCGGGTCGTTATCCCCGATGAGGAAAGCAATTGAAAGTCGAGAGTCGTTTTGAGAATCGATGCTTGAATGGAATAAGATTGATATTGGTTTTCTAAAACTACGAGAAAATTAAGGCAAAAACTTAAAAACACTTAAGGGAAGACAATTTTTAGCTAAAAATGCAAAACGGGAATCCAAACGGGGCCTAAAAACCCTAAATTTTCAAAAATAACCTTAAAATAAATCTTTTCACTTTTAACTAACCCTAATTGACTAAAATGTAAGATTAAAGAAAACTAAACAAAAAAAACGTGTGAAGTGAGCTTAAAACACAAATTAAGTGAACGGGATGATGATCTCGTTCTTTAAAAAATGAAATTTTGCAATTTAAACCCTACGGAAGCAAAACTAATTTTCCTAGAAACTATATGATAAAAGAAAATTTTCTAAAAAAGAATTATATTTTTTTGACTTTTTTATATTTTTTATGAATTAAAAACGATTTTAAAGAAAATTAAATATAAAAAATACTAAACTATTTATAAAAATTCTGAAAAAATTATGAGAAGTATATTGAACAATAAGGAATCTAAGAAAATTAAGTTCGAGAAAAACAACTTATCGAATAAGCTGTGAAATAAGCTAAAACAGCTTATTATACTAAAAGCCTTAAAACGTATATAAATAATAGATTTTGCAAAGATATACCGGATGAGCTATTGTAGCACAATGGTTAAGGGTGTGGGATAAAAACGCTTGGTGAGGGTGGTAGAGGTCCCGGGTTTGAGTCTTGCTCACCCGGAGCTTCCCACTATCCCAAGTGTTTTTGTTTTGGCCATTTTTTTACAACTTTTTAAGGACAGAAAAATAAGACTTTTGAAAAGACACTATTTTTATAAAGCAAAATAAGCACTAAAATAAGCTAAACAAGGCAGAATAAGCTAAAACACTACTAAGTCCTAAAAACTAACTGTTTGCAGTTTTTAAGGAGAATAAGCAAATGAAAATGACAAATAAGCTAAAACAGACAATAAGCTATGTCTAAAAAGCACATAAGAACAAAAATAAGCACAAATGATAAGCTAGATAGATAGAAAGATAAAAAGGCTTAAAAACATTTAAAATTCACACTAGAAAGCAAATAAGCTCAAATAAGCTTATGGCAAAACCAAATAAGCTAAAATGGGTTTATACTAACCTAATAAACTAAACTAAACCTAAATAAGCAATAAAAATAAGCAGATAAGCTAAAATAAGCAAATGAACCTTTTGGCCAAAACTGATAAGCAAAAGGACCAATAGGGACTTTTCTAGCTTAAAAATAAGCTAGCATCTCTCGCGCCTCTCACTCTCTGGCGCGCTGCGCGACTTATACCATTGAAAAATAATGGTCCAAAAAACTACAATTAAGCTCAAGGAAAAAGCATTTGACAACTCAAACTAAGCACTTAAAAGCTTCATGAAAAGGCATCTCACACAGATTTCACACAGCGCTAGATAAATCGCTTGGATCAATTCAAATAAACTCACATCACACACTTTTGGCCCTCGTCATCTATAGTATCGCTCGTCCCTACATTAGATCCCCCGTATGCGAGTCTCACTACTGACAAATAGTTCGCGATGTTTACACTCCTCATAGATTTGACTTCTACACACTAATACATCATATCATCAAAATACTGCAGCGCATTAACCGATTGAATAAGCTCATATGTTCAAAGAAAAGCAATTATCTAATCAATCAGCAAACAACATTAATCAACACTCTTTGGCACACGACACCCTGCTACTTTGATATCAACAAGCACAATGCTGGTAAGGCACAATTAGCACGCTCTCGGCATACTCAAACAATTCACACTCTGACATATCCAACACATAACTCCTCTTAAGAGCTCAAACTAGCTTAAGCACAATCATCACGTACATATAACAAGGCCTATACAAAACGCCTCCGCCCGACGAATATAAAAACATTGATGAACGCAACTATAACCTAGCATGTCCCCGGTGATTTTCGACTCTGCGAACTAAACTTTTAAAACTAGCTCTACATCTACCTCTCTCGAATAGGTTTCTATTCAAAATTAAGCCTCTAGTCGACCCAAATGTGTTTTTAAACCATTTTGACCGTCTCGTCACCACCCTGTCACAAACACAACACATTTACTCCACACAGTCTGCTCGCTGTTTACGTTACTACTGACTATAACGCTACGGCTATGCTATAATACAACTCTTCACTAAAGACCTACTTAGTGTTAAAACAACTCCCTATCAACAAAAACCTAACCCATGCGTACTCAAATATACACGCACTATATCCACACAATTATTGCCAAAAGAATAATCGACTGCTAAGACTATATACGTTAGATCACTCGTTCTTTGCTCGCGGTTTTTCAAACTGTTCTTATAGTGTGTCCACTCTATGCTCTAGTTAACTATGTATTAGATATCTGTATATCCTTAACTGACTGCACCTACATCATCATTAGCCTTCTAATCATATCGCGTGCCCTATGCAACTTGCTGCACTAACGTAACTGCTATCGTAAGACGCACTGGCGTATGACCTGTAGATACTACTCGCACGACCTGCAAAACACATCTCTCTAGATTATAACTGTAAGCGCGCGTCGCCGTAACTCTCGAACGAAGTAACAGTCATCATAATGTACCTTAATCTTCCTTTGCACACTAATACTACACTGGGACGTATAAGGCCGCTACAGAGCATTAACTCACAACCAAGCTTTGAGCTTGTTTCGTCAAACACAAGCATCTCCCACACGCTAAGTCCTCAAGCCATACACTCTATATTGCGCGCTCCTTTGTCAATCACCATTCACCTAAAGAGGGCGAGTATATACTCTCTTACCGGGCGGTCGAAACTTTCTCGTTCTGTAGTGATATCTGATCAGCGGCTCTGCTGCTTGATGCCCTTTCTGACGTATCTAACGCTAGCTTACAGAGTAGATCTTCTCGAGCTATTTACGATTCTTCAGTGAATCACATATATAACGCAGAGCGACTTATCTCTATCACTTTTTGCATACTAACCGGTAAACTCTATGACCCCCAAGCGACATCATTTCGCTATTTAGAGTCTAAACTTTAATCCCCTTTCTCTTTGTAATCGATATAATGATCTTCCTCACGTGAACAAGGTGATTATCAAACAGACTATGTAATGCTATAACTTTATATCCTCGGCTCTATTGATATAAATAAGCTATCTAACAACTATAATAAGATAGCTGCTAACGCACTTAGCTAAAAGAAGATTAAGACTAGATCTGAGACATGCGACGCTGAGTAGGCGCTCTTTCATCGCTTACGCAGCTCTGAGTTCGCGGATCCCGCTGCTTCTCTGCATTCACACTCGCGCATCACTCCTTGTATCTTCTACATCACATCTGGCCTCTCAATTTCTTGATATACTGGCTTACAGTCTATTCTATACGTAGGACTCAACTAGTGTCTCGCGCACACTCGGCATTCTGCCACACCGCCGTCCGCGGAATTCCAGCTCCCCCCCTATGCGCAAGAGGTTTCGACTTCACTCCTCTGTCTAACTCGCATGCGCCTAACGAGTCTACATATGCTTGACATTTCCGCCAGCTGCGCGAGC
The DNA here is from genome assembly GCA_026074375.1 of Tanacetum coccineum. Taxonomy (NCBI): domain Eukaryota; kingdom Viridiplantae; phylum Streptophyta; class Magnoliopsida; order Asterales; family Asteraceae; genus Tanacetum; species Tanacetum coccineum. The sequence continues at coordinate 11,978 of BQNB010049613.1, read as the reverse complement.
GCTTGCTCTCTTCGCGGACTCCCCGCAGGCGGACCTATCTACCTTTGTAAGCCTCGCGAACACACAATGCAGCACGCGCTCGTCTGTCGACGTCTTCCTTTTGCTGACATGGTGCACGCGCACGCTAACTCTCAGAATTTCCTGCGTCCCATCGTCATCATACTTTGGATCTCGCTTACCTCGTGCTCGCCTTTGATCACCAGGTGCACTACTTTGGACAGAGCACCCACCGTTGCTAATAGTTACTAACGGAATTTCGCACGCCATTTTTTTCTTTCATATAATACTCGTTGCGCGGAACCGAAGCTCGTGATTCCGCGGGTCGGGCGTTTGTTTAAAACGGTATCGCGCGGCCATCGCGGTCGCTCGCGGCTTGGCGTATATGGCGCGCGTTGTTATAAAAGCTCTCACTGACCATTAGCTCTTTTATAACCTACTAGCGATATAACGCTCGTCTGAGCCGGTTTCCTCTAGCGACACCTTTTTGTGAATTATCGTATTTGCTTTATCGTCTACTGCGGTTTTTATGCGGCTATTTTGCTCGGATGTTGTCTGTCCGTCTCACGCGATCGGGTCTGTCACTCAATAACTGCGCGCCTGACTTTTGAAGCGATCTCCATTTGCCTAGCTATAACGTCACTCGGCCTCTTGCCTGAATACCTCTATCCCGTCTCCGTCGGTACCCGCCGCGTTCTCGTCCCCCCACACCTGGTTCCTTGATCACGTGCGCTTCCTGGTCCGAGCTTCGTTGCACAATTAATTCGCCTACCCCGCTCCTCTCTCTGCCACATCACTCTACAATACCCACCATAACAATAAATCCAAAGACATCTGCTCCCTATCTCGTCTCTGCAACATTTTATCAACTTTAAGGGCATTCGCGGGTAGCATGCACACGTATCAGACTCTTAGCTCGATTTCTACATGCACTCACATGTTCGTGCATGCTGTTGCTGCATACTCTTTCCTAAATAGAGATCCTGTTGTTGGAGTTCCAACTGGTTTACAAAACAGATGTGGGTCAATAGTTATAGTCATTTTATTAAGCCAGTTAGTTGTACTTCATTGTGGGTCACGAGTGATAAGGCTACACCCCTATTACTTCCTCAGATAGAGAAAGATGCAGGGGCGGGGGGCAGGTAGGCCTCTAAAAATAGGATCAAAAGTGTGACTGAAAATGGAAAATGAAATTTCTAGGATAGTTTAAGTACATGAACTTGTTCGCAACTGTTAGGAAAAAGGGCATAATAAAAGCTACGATTTTTTACCAGACAAGGCCAAAACCAGTTGTTAAAAAAGAAAACCTGGTAGGAAGAGAAAGAATTGCTTTCCTAACCAGCCATACATGCCACCTGATCCTGCATTTCCAAGATCCTTAACTTCCCAAGCACACTTTGCAGATCCCACACTTTGCTGATTCTAACTATGCAGATACTACTGGGTCTGCAAGTGTTGATCCAGTGATTTGGAAGTGTTGATCCAGGATCTACAAGTGCTGATCCAAGATCTACTGCAACTAATGATCCAAGATCTACTGCAAGTGATGTTCATACCTTTACTGGATTGCTACAGAGTGTTGAACAACAGGTATGCAAAATAGATATAGTATGGTGGTCAATGTGAGATTATGGCAGGGTAGGTATATGTCATATATGTTTCATTGACAAGTGAATGCAGTTGCTGAGATGACTGAAGCAGAAAAAAAAGCTAAGCAAATCAAAAAAATGATGCAGAAAGGGTTCTTGGACAAGCAAAGAAAATGGGAGTGTATAGAAAGAGAGGTGCTGATGGATGGAGGGGACCATCTCAGAGGATATACAAGAATCCTGATGATTACTGGTATATGCTTAATTACACATACCATTTTCCATTAAAAATGGACTTAAAAGACTAAAAACGTACCAAAAATACATTGTATTTGTATGTTTTGTATTGGAATTGTGCAGGAAACGGATATTCAAGAAAAGGACGAAAAACAAAGCCAAAAACAACAAAACCAAGCGGAATGGAAAAGACAAAGTCAAATCGAAGCCAAAGTCAGTCAAAGTCAGAAAGTCAACCCTGACAAAGTTAAAAGTCAACCAAGTGAAGAAAATACAACTTGAGGGACTAAAAATTGCCAAACCTCAAGTTGTATCACAAGAATAACAAGACAAGGACTAAAATTGGAAATTGGGGGAAGTATAACTTGAGGGGCCAAAGCTGCCAACTTATCCAGAGCCATTTTTTCCCGCCCAACTAAACCCAGATACAACTCACGGTGGTCTTCCCACCCCTTATTACCTGCAACTCTACAGCCCCTGGATAAAACATTTCCCCCTCCTCCACTATCTCCCCCAGCTTTATAATTGCCATGTTCGGCAATCCTACCATTTCAAGTAAATTTTGATGGCTAGAATTGACTCAAATAAAGAAGCACAAGAAATTGTATGGCTGAGGATTTACTTTGTCAGTCCCTCACACAACTAAAACACCATGGAAGTCTCTCACAAAGAAAGCACAAGCTGCATATCCAAGAAGAGAAGACTTCGGCTATAAATAGAGCTTTTTGTAAGCCTTGAAGGCATCTTAGATTATCTTAGCTTAAATTTTAATATAACTTAGCTTATTTTTAGTTTTTAAAGTCATTTTACAGCTTTTACTTTCAGCTTTGTAACACTTTCAAGTTTTAATGCAAATTTGAGGTTTTAACTCAATTTACAATTCCAAGTGTTAAGCTTCTTAATTGTGTTGTTTTGTGTTCAAAAAGCTTTCAATACAGCTTATTTATAAGCTGTTTTAATGAAGTAAACTTAAGAAGTTAATTAGTTAAGAAAAAATCAAAATAAAAAAAATCCACACTCAAATATACCACAGCTTATGGATGATAAGCCAGTTCTGGATGGGCTTATGGACACTACTAGCTTGTTTTACACCAGCTAGAGCTTGTAGATTCTTTGTTTAATCATGTTTCTTGTGCAGGGTGTTGTAAATCTCTCTTTTTCTTATTATTTTTCTTATTTACTGTAGAACTGCTTATAGTGCTTACTTGTTACCTATATTTGCTTATTTATGCTTTATCATGATGTTTAGTGCTTATCTTGCTTAGTTGTTAGTTTAAAAATAGTTTGTGTCACTTTCTTAGTTAGTACTGGTAGTATGTTTAGTTAATACTGTTAGATTGATTTAGCTTATTTAAGTGCTTATTCTTGATTGAAATCTGCTTATAAGTGTCTTATTTTGTTATTTGATAAACTGTTTATATTCAGCTTAAAATAAAAATAAATAAAAAAAGGGAAATGATTTGTGAAAACTTTAAGGGGTGTTTGGAACAAGCAGTACTAACCCATAGTTAGTACTGCTGGTTCTATTTTGGGATTTTTAAAGCTAGCAGTACTAACTCAAAGCTAGCAGTACTAACTCCAAGTTAGTACTGGTGGTTAAAACAAAATACTGTAGTCTGTTGGTTCATTATTGCTTATTAGCTTATTATTTCTGCTTATTTAAGATTTCCTTAGCTTTTTAGAGTAGATTAAGCCCATTTTCGTTTACTGTCTTTAGTAGAGCTTATTTAAGCTTATTCGCCTTTTCAAAGCAATTTTAATAGTTTATCAGTTTGTAGCTTTTTAGCTTATTTGTCATTTTAGTTTATTCTAGTTGCTTATTCTTATGCCTGAGTGCTTATTAGGGGTATGTTAAATATTGTTTTAGCCTATTTGCTTATTTCTTGCTTCACTGTGTTTGTTAAAGCTAGCAGTACTAACTCTAAGCTAGCAGTACTAACTCAAAGCTAGCAGTACTAACTCCAAGTTAGTACTGATAGTTAATACTGTTAGTACTGTTGTTAGTACTGCTGAGTTTCTCCTGCTTAACTTAGTTTAATTGCTTGCTGAATTTGCTTATTTAGAGTTAGTCTAGCTTATTTGGTTTGTCTTAAGCTTATTTGAGCTTATTTGTGCCTTAGTATAAAAGTTTTAAGTGTTTTTACCATTCCTAGCCTTTATGCCTGCTCTAGCTTATTTTCCTTGCTTATCTTTTCGTGCATTTGCTTATTAGGTTTAGTGCCCAATCATATCCTTGTCATATTCAAACATCGATTATCAATTCGTCATTCGATTTTCTATTTAAGCCTCGTTGGGACCATTACGACCTGGAAAATATTTATACTACTTCCGGTTTCATTGATTTTGTGGATTTTGATCTTTGTTATATATTTATATTTATCTATATATAAAAAGGGATTAGAATCCGCTTAGTCAAATTTTGGCGCCGTTGCCGGGGAGGCTGAAAACGATTATCGTTACGTTTGACAATTTGGTTTGAATCTTTAGTGAATTTTTTATTCTATAAAATATAAAATAGTACAAAATAATTTTTCATTTTCTTTTCAATAGTATAATTATCATATAAAAACAAAAGAAAAAACAAAATATAAATAACATTGTCCATAAAAAATCACCAATTGGTAAAATACCAAAATAGAATTTTCTCAATTGAGGTATTATCATAATAACTTCGGTGAAACTTGTTGGGTTCCAACTCGAACAATCAGATTTAAAAACTTGCCATTTGTGTCGCTTACGACGCTACGGCTCACTCGAATTGCGCTCGCGCTCTATCTCTCTGTCTAGGTGGGTTAAGGAGGGTTGTTACGGAGGAACTAGACCCGTAAGGAGAAATAAGCTTTCGACTGCTTTTTCTATCCTCCGCTAGCTTGTGCGTTTTTCATTTTTGAGTTTGAGATCTAACGTGAGTAGTAGATTTATTGGTTGAAGTTGTCTTATTCATTGGCCCGTTTTTAAAATCAATTGTGAATAAATCATTGAAAAACAAAAAAAAAAATTTAGTGTAAATTTTCTTTTTATATTTCTGTTTTGTGCATGCGCACTCGTTCTCAAGCCCGTAAACGTCGACAAACTACAAACTCCGACAACTTAGTTGACGATCACCCAATCTGAGAAACAAATAAACAACAAGAAACTTTTCAATCCTTCCATTTAGTTACGATGGCCCCATCCGCTAATGTACTATGGCACAATTACTCGAAGCACCACCGAGGGTTACGAAGGATGCGATCGTTGTTCACGAAATTCACCGCAACAACTTTGAGGATCAAAGCATGGTCTACTTAATCTTGTTCAAAACAAGCAATTTTTTTGGACATGATAAAGGAAGACCCACATGTCACATCTGATATTTACAACAGATCACTTCTCACGATGAAGTTTTGAAAATCCGTGTACGTCGCGTTTTAGCTTATGCTTTCCCAATTTTCCCTCGAGAGGCCGCCCGATTTGGCTTAAAAAAGAAACCCCCTCGACCTCGATTCTTACATGGGATGATACTTGTTTCGAAAATTCTTAACAAATTCTTCCCTCCCTCTAAAACAACAAATCTTCGAAATGAATACGAGATTTCAACAAAAATTTGTATGAAACATTTACGAGGCATGGGGATGATTCAATGATCTTCGTTAGGGGATGCCCGCCATCATGGGTTTTTCATAATTGCATCAACTCGATACAATTCTATGATGCCCTAAATTAAATGATCATGATTATTGAACTCCGTTTGCGGGTGTAACTTTCTGGATAAAATGACTCGAGGAATGCCTAAAAATCATCGAGAGCAAGTCCAAAGGTCTTCAAATCACGAAGCACCGGCCATGTTTCCAAATGTGAGTACGGAACTATTCATACCTGCAGTTTCATCCGATGTTGCCTGAGCTCGAAAGATATGGTTAGAGCATTGATTCTCGATACCAAGAAAAACCAAACTCCAGTTCCCGCTCCCGTAGTTCAATAAATAAAATATACAAAGTTTGTTAACTTGTGGGGGTGGTCATTCTTACCAAAAAGTGTCAGCCCACACCGATGGCAACAGTTTATCGTGACAATATCCAGAGAATACGTTGTCACAAGCCGCCGCAGTTAAACTACAAACCAAGGGATGCCAGTTACGACCTCAGTGGTTGCAAACAATTCGACTCCCGGTTTTTCTCCTATGTAAAACATCAAAACAAACCAAAATCGAGGGATCATTTCTAACCAAAATCGGGGAACAATTTAACAAAATCAGGTAATAATTTCAATCAAGGACAAGTTTACCACCCCAGATTAATCAACCCCCGACTTTTCAAGCTCCAACACTTACCAAGCTTCTAGTTCTTCCAGCAACGGCGAGTGTGTCTAACCCGATTTTGATAACTTCGTCAAAGCTAATGGTCGGGGTTATGCAAAATATGCAAAATATGCAAACATCAAATGGCAATATAATGGACCTGTCACCAAATTCGTAAATAGTTATACCGCTTCTACTTCGGCTCGGGTTCTCTTCCATAGCAACACTTTGGCTAACTCCGAAAGGTCATGTGAAAGCAATCACTACTCGAGCGGTGTTTCTATAAATGGACCTCAAATTTCTTCTTCTTCTAAAGAGATGGAAAATCGACCAGGTGACGAAGGACTACGCGTTGCAACAAGCCGCGAAAACATCCAACCTCCGGTGGTCCAAATGACAACCAATATTGTGTTGAGGCCGTTGTTGCTTTCAAAGACTAAACATCCTTGCCAATATCTTAAGGGGCCAACAAAGAGAAGCTCGTGAAATGGACGATCTTCTAGCTTAAAATTTATTGGAGATTTTTGGGAATCTCCATTTCGAGCTAAGTTCGCGGGATCGCTCTCCTACATCTGACAAAAATTTGACAATGCTTTAGAAAGCCTCCTTCAATGACAAGATAAGATAATTGATTTGACAAAAGACAACCGGTAAACGAAAATGCTCGGCGGTTATCTAAAAAGTTTCCCTGAGAAACTTAGACGACCCGGTAGATTTCTTATCCGTGTGAATTTCCGGAGATGAATGAATGCTTAGCCTTGGCCGATCTCGGTGCAAGCATCAACCTAATGCCTCTCTGTCTCCATTTGGAAAGAACTAAGTCTCCCAGCTCTAACCAAAACCCGAATGATACCTGAACTTGCCGATCGAACGATTTTTACTCCAACCAGCATCGCCGAGGATGTTTTCGTGAAAGTTGGAACGTTCTTCTTTCCTGCCGATTTTGTGGTCGTTGATTACGTTGCCGATCCTCGGGTTCCCTTGATCTTAGGAAGACCTTTCTTGAGGACGACACGTGCCTTAATAGATGTTCACGGTGAACAAATGACCCTTAGACATGATGACCAATCCGTGACCTTCAAAGTTGGTGATACGAAGACCTTCTCCTACAATATCATTGATTCGGTTTACCGCTTAAGTCGTTGTTATTGACATTGCTTGTTGAGAATATGTTCAAGATGTACTTGAAATTTCTGAAGAGTGGTAATCCCATTCTACTACGGAACTTATGATCGTATTCTCGCTCCCATCTTTCACTCCCTTCGGAGAAGTGATTTTGCTAATGGAAGAGTTCGATGGAATTTTTTGAACATGATGAGTTCAATACCACCAGGTGTTGACGGCATCTATGATTCTGAGGGAGATACTGTTTACCTTGAGGAATTGTTAAGTGTGATCAATAGTGACCCAAATTTCCCTTCGTCACCAGTTTGTGAAATTAATGTGCCTGAAAAGGTTACATCTTCATGTGAAGATCCTCCCGACTACCTTGAAACTCAAAGACTTTACCATCCCCATCTTGAGTATGCGTTTTTTTGAGGGTGATGACAAATTCCGTCATAATCGCTAAAAACTTAAAAGATGAGGATAAAGCCCTGATCAAGGTTCTTAAGTCACACAAACATGCCATAGCTTGGAAGATTTCTGATATTAAGGGGATAGATCCACAGTTTTGCACCCATAAGATTTTGATGGAGGAAAATGCCAAACCCCTGTAGTTCAACATCAGAGAAGAGTTAAGCTCAAAATCCATGAGGTTATTAAGCAAGAAGTTATCAATACTTCTTGATGCCGGCGTTAATTTACCTATCTGCTGATCAGTCCCTGGTAAGCCGTTCAATTGTGTCCTAAAGAACGGGAGGCCATAATCCGTCGGTAAAGAATGAAGAAAATGAGTTAATACCCACTAGGTTGGTTACGGGATGGCGAGTTTGCATCGATTACCGAAAACTCAATGATGCAACTCGTAAAGACCATTTCCCGTTGCCATTTATGGATCAGATGCTTGAAAGATTAGCCAGAAATGAGTACTATTGCTTTTTGGACGGATTCTCTTGCTACTTTCAGATCTCGATTGACCCACTTGATCAAGAAAAGACTACCTTCACTGCCCTTACGAGGACCATTTGCTATCGTCGCATGCCTTTTGGATATTGCAATGAACCAGGCCACGTTCCAAAGGTGTATGGTTGCAATCTTTCACAATATGATTGAGAAAAACCATGGAAGTCTTCATGGATGATTTCTCGGTTTTCGGTGATTTTTTCTCATCTTGGCCTTTCCCTTTTTATACAAAATGCTCAAAGGTGTTTTGAAGACACCAATCTGTGATAAATTGGAAAAGTGCCACTTTTATGTCAAAGAAGCGAAATAGTCCTTGTCCATAGATTTCTTAAGTCGGATTAGAGTTGATAAAATCAAAGTTGATGTCATTGCAAAATTGCCTCATCCCACTACCGTGAAGGGTATTCGCAGTTTTCTTGGTCACGCCGGATTCTATCGACGATTTATTCAGGATTTTTCCAAAATCGCCCAGCCTATGACCCACCTCCTTGAAAAAGAAACTCCGTTTATCTTCTCGAAGGAATGCATCGAAGCATTTGAAACCGTTAAGATGAAGTTAACACAGGCTCCAATTTCTAGTTGCTCCGATTGGGACTTCGCCCTTTGAAATCACTGCTGTATTTGATGCAGTGGATTTTGCTGTTGGGGGCGAGTCCCTGGGGCACCGTTAAGACCAAGCACTTCCAGCGATACACTATGCAAACAAAACATGATACCGAGGCTCAAAGCACATTACACTACAACGGAAAAAGAATTTCTTGCCGTATGTGTAATGGCTTTCGAGAAAGAAATTCCGGCATATTCTTGTCTTGTCCAAAAGCCATAGTGTTACGGATCATTAGGCTCTCAAGTACTGCTTTCTAGCAGGGATGCTAAGCCAAGATTGCTCCGGTAGATTTTGCTTTGCACAAGACTTTGATGTTCGTTATCCTGTGATAAAAAGGAGCAGGAGAATCTCGCGTCGACCACCTTTCCAGACTTGAAAATCCCCTATCAAAGTGAGTCAAAAATAAGGATATTACGGAAACATTCCTCTCTGAGACACTTGGGAATGGGTTACCTTTGCAGTGATGATAAATGCCCTTGGTTTGCCGATTTTGCAAATTTCCATGCGCGGAATTTTGTGATCAAGGGATGTCGTATAGCAGAAAAGAAATTTTTTTAAAGATGTCAAAACAATACTTTTGGGACGGACCCTTCTTGTTAGTTATGTGCGGATCATTGTGATCCGGCGGTTGTCGGTGCACGGCAAGATGCTCGCGATATCCTCGAAGCATTGCATAATGGGACTCACACGCGGGGACACTACGGTGCCATTACACGCTAAAAAGATTTTCAATATCTGGATTTATTGGCCCACGATCTACAAGGATGCCCAACTGACTTTGTCACCCGATGTGACATTTGTAATGTCAAGGCAAAATTTCGGACAACGTGATGGATGCAACAAAACTCTATCCAGTTTTGCGAATCTTTGACTTTTGGCGGCATTGACTTCATGGGGCCAGATTCCTTCTTCAAGATTAGAGAAACAACTATATACTCGTGGCAGTCAATTACTTGTCAAAATGGGTTGAAGCAAAAAGCATCCCAACCAATGACGGCTCCCGATGTTGGTTTGCAAAATTTCTCAAATCTCTCTTGCCAGATTTCAGATGCCCCTCGTGCCATCATAAGTGATCGCCGAAACCATTTTGCAATAACAATTTGTAGAGGTCATGTCTTAAATACGCGTCATCATCGTCTATCCACCGCGTATCACCCACCAAATCAAGTAGGGCAGGTTGAGTATCAAATCGGTGGTTTGAAAAGAATTCTTGAAAGGACCGTGGGCGAAAATCGTGCCTATTGGTCGGATAAATTAGATGACGCACTTTGGGCCTTCCGTACAACTTACAAAACACCCATCGGGTGTACTCCATACAAGTTAGTGTACGGGAAGGCATGTCATCTTCCGATTGAGTTGGAACACAAGCCTTATAGGCCCTTAAGCATACAAACTTGATTCAAAAACGAGGGTGATCACAGAAAGAAATCAACTCAATGACAGGCTTAATGAACTTCCTTATCATGCTTATGAAAACTCTATTGATCTATAAAGATGAAAAACAAAGAGAATCATGACTCCAAGATCAAAAATCGCCATTTTTTAACCGTCGCGTTGGATCGAGTCCTCCTCTTAATCTAGATTAAAAAAAGAATTTCTCAGCAAGCTTAAGACCCGCTAGAGTGGACCATTCACTGTAACCCAAGTTTTTCCATATGGCACTGTCGAGTTATCCCAAACTCCGGGCCAAATTTCAAAGTAAATGGTCATCGTTTTGATGCACTACTTTGGAGGGACGTACCACAATTGGTTAGTCCAGGGATCTCTAGCGTTCCCCATGGACCATATAATTCGAGGGAGGTCAAGCCATAGCGAACTTAAAACAAGCGCTTCGTGGGAGGCACCCCATGCTTATCAGTGGTAGTATTATGTAGTAATAAGTGTTTTTGTGTGAGGAAGCTTACCTCTTCTATTACCCGTGTTTTGTTCGTGTTTTGTGTGTTTTGTGTTGTATGTCCAGGATTTCCCGGATTGTGAAGACTCTCGTGCTGGCAGTTCTGCCCTTCATCACACAAGAGTTTCACATCCTCAACTTCATTTTGGGAATCCGATATCCGAATCTAATCGACTAACGTTTTATCTTTTGGCACACTTTATAAACGGCCTTAGATTTACGTCGGTACCCCTTTCAAAACTTACGTGGACGATGTTTAGTTTAGGCTGGATGGGGGGATCTTCGGATTTGATTTTTTGCCTCGTAGCCGTTGTTGTCTCGTATCCAGTTTTTTTTACCACCAAAATTTTCGCAAAAATACCAAAAAATGAAAAAATTTAAAAATTTTCAAAAATAAAATAAGTGTTTTGTCACAGTTTTGACTTTCCCAATGGGTAGAATGAGAATAAATTTTGACTCGGTCGGGCGTGTTGAGCCCTAGCTTTGTTCCTCTAACATTTACTAAACTATAAGTTTATTAGCTAGCATTCGCGAATCCTTTTATTAGGGATTTTTTACGAAGATACGAAAAATGACTAGGTTATTTTACATAGTAGGATGCTAAACAGGATTATGTGGAAAATCTTAAAAGCTTATATAGTGTAAAATTGTCGCTTTTTTACTCCAAAGCTCTTAACCTGACTAATAACGTGCTTAATTTGCTTTAACTTTTAAACCGACATTTTCTAAAAAGAAGCTCTTTCGGAAACGAAAATATTCATCTTAGTTCAGCTTTATACTTGAGTTTCTAAAACGAAATTTTCTCTGTTACGGAAAATATGTTTCAAAAGAATATATATATATATATATATATATATATATATATATATATATATTTAAACTGTGGGCTGATAAAGGTTTACTGCATCTTGCCGGCTCACAACCGATGTTGCAGTCTTCAAAACAAGGCCTATAGTAAGATAATTAATCAGTATGTGTTATCAAATAAAAGCCATCGTCAGACTAAGTCACTACATCTTGTCGGAGGCGTGGCCGATGTTGTAGTCATGTAAATGATGACGGTAGTATAATATGTAGCAATAAATGAAAATTTAATGGTTAAGATTTCTTTTTCTAAACTCAAGTACAATTTTGAACTAAGAATAACTTGCTTTAAGACTTCAAAAGTTGTTGGTTGCCGTCGGTAGATTATTTCGATTAAGTATTCTCTGTGGGGTGTCAAAAACCTGGTGATAAAGTGTAAAATACACATATCCGTTAATACCTAAAATAACCCAATTAAACCCAAAACAGACCAAAAATGGCAAAAATATG
>BQNB010049612.1:12483-41952 GCA_026074375.1 Tanacetum coccineum | reverse complement strand
ACGTCACATCGAAAGAAAACATGCTGAACATCCTCCATAGCAGCATTACAAAGAGGACACAGATGGGAATCCAACAAAAATAAATGAATATGATGTGTTCTTAGGGAAAATGTGCGTGCATTAAATGCCCCGGGGCGACTTTTTTTTCCCAAATGCCCCAGGGCGACTAAGGCGACCGAGGCGACTTTCACCAAATTTTGACAAGTGTCCCTAGTGTCCCAAGTCGCCTCGGTAGCACCGGTACTTGCATGGATACGTGTCACTTTTTGGTGAAAGTCGCCCCATTTGCCTAGGTCGCCCCGGTCGCCCTTGGGCATTTGGAGAAAAGAGAAAATTTAGGGGCAATTAATGTTAGCACATTTTCCATAGGGACAAAAATAGAATTACCCCTATTAATATACTCCGGTGTATATTCCATATGCATCTTGGGACCAAGGTTATAAATAGCGTGAGCCGTGGCGTGACGGCATGGCCAAGCCTCACGCCTTAGGAGTCATGGCGAGTCATGGCGTTTTTAAGACGTGATTTAAAGCGGCACAAAATATGAAAATGTTTATAAATTTATATATTTACTAGTATAACCCGCCCAACGGGCGGATTCGGTTCATAAAACTTTTTTGAGACAATGTTTGTTGTTTAGTTCGGTTCATAAAACTTATAAGTAGAATCGTTGCATTATGTTCGATCCTTTAACGTGCCCGGTTTGTTGTTTTATCAATTATGTCAAGCTATAAGCATGATTAGCTCAATTAACTTGATGCAATATTTGCCTATCTACTTTGTTTACGGTATGCTTCATTCTCATTACTAAATCTAAAAAATAATCACCCATTCTATAACAATGTCTATTCCATTCAATTCAATAAAACATGAGTCTGAATTCGTTGCTAACTCAGTAACTTGTTACAAAATTTTACATCTTATGCAAGGAAGAGGACAATGAACTACATTTCCATCGACTGCAATAAAAACACCCAACTAACGTAAGTGAACCATGGATTGGTGGATATCCATCTCCAAGTTCATTATCACTACATAACCGTATTTGAGTTTAGGATATCACTTTTTTCATACCTTGCAAGGACTCTCGAAAAATTTCCTTCTAAACCTCCTTATTCTTCTCGTCTTCACTCCGGTGGAGTTTCAGATCTTCTTTTGTATTTGTAGCCGAAAGGAGCTTCTTGCCAACGAAAAAATTTCTCAAAGTACATTGTCACCATGCAATCGTGTTTGAGTTTTGTATCAATGTTTCATAGCTCGAAAAGAATAAGACAATAATAGAACAATATTTTGTGTTGGATCAATTTATAGAAAACTTGTTTCAAGTAGTCCCACATGTGTGAAAAGATGAATAATTTGCTTCTTTAAATACTCTAATGTATATCTTTTACACATGTTGAGCTTGGTATTACAATGGTGGGTTGTGGTATTTGATACGATACATTATGAAAGGGTACATGTATTATTGACACGATACATTATAAAAGGGTACATGGATGGCTTGAGCCTAATACCTCAAAACCATATTGATAACAAAGGACAACATATTATTTCTCACTAAATTTTTGGTCATTTAGTTATTATCATACATCTGTCCCTTTTCAAATTTCGCAACACGATTGCATTACCAGTTTTGATGTTCATTGTCTCAAACCGATATAAGATACAAATTAAAACTTCTCCGCTTAATTTTTGTCATTTTATTTTATCGATACTTCTTCTTTTTCAATTTCGGAGCACCCTATGCTTTACCATTTTGATGTCATCGGTTCTCAAAACCAGATTTGATAGCAAATTAAAACTCACACTTAAATTTTTGCATTATAGTTATTATCGATACATCTACTTTTCAAAGTTCCTGCCAACACTATTGCATTACCATTTTGATGTTCATCGTAGCTCATGACCATATTTATAGCAAATTAACTTCACAGCTTATTTTTTCATTTTAATTATTCTCATACATCTGCTTGTTCAAATTCGACAAACAACACTATGCATACATTTATGTTCATCGTGTCCAAAACCATGATTTGATAGCAAATGTAAAACTTCTCAGCTTAATTTTTGTCATTTTAGTTAGTTATCGATACATCTGTCTTTTCAAATTTCGAGCAACACTATTGCATTACCAGTTTGATGGTTCATCGTGTCTCAAGAACCGGATGATTTGATAGCAAATGTAAAACTTCTCAGCTTAATTTTTGTCATTTTAGTTAGTTATCGATACATCTGTCTTTTCAAATTTCGAGCAACACTATTGCATTACCAGTTTGATGGTTCATCGTGTCTCAAGAACCGGATGATTTGATAGCAAATGTAAAACTTCTATACAAGTTAAAGATGAGTATCATATTGTTGGGTTGTAGTGTTTGATGTTCTTTTTTGAAAAAAAAATTAGACACTAGTATCTTACCATATAAGTCCTCAACTTAATGTTTAATCTCTTTCAGAATCGAAATGTCTTTCATTGTAAGTAGTCGATACGATACCATATTATTGTTTTCTTATTAGTAACAGGGTCGCGTTACTGGTTTGATGGTTCAACATGTCTCAAGAACATGATGTTGTAAGTCATAGTGATCGAAAACTTATTAAGATATCAAAAAACCGAAAAATAATAAGATGATTATAAAAACTTAATTAAACTTCAAGAGAAAATCTGTGACTAACAATATTGGTTACATAACTCACACTCATACGTAAAGCATGTATATCTTATTGTTATACAACTTCATCAATGCATACTGTTTCGAAATGTATTAGGAGCATCCAGACGTAAGCAAGATGTCTTGAACATCAACATCACTAAGTCTTTCACATACTTGTCGTTGGATGAACTGTTGAGTGACTGAAGCATGGCGAATATCCAACTCCAAGTGCATTGACACTGAACAGCCGTGTTGAGTTTGTTACAAAATTTTGCATAGCTTGAAAAGAATAAAACAATGTGTAAAAAGAGGAAGCATTTGATTACGGCTACAAAGTTGAGCGGGTTTGACCGAGTTTGAGTGGATTTAACCGGGTCTGAGCGGGTTTTTAACGGTCTGGCCGGGTTTGACCGAGTTTGAGTGGGTTTGACCGGGTTTGAGCGGGTTTTTACCGTGTTTGAGTGGGTTGATCGGGTCTGACCGGATTTGACCGGGGTCTGGCCGGGTTTGGCCAGGTTTGAGCGGGTTTGTACACGCTTGACCAGGTTTGATAAATCGATCCCCGTAAAAAAACAACTTGTTTTAAGTAGTCCCACATAGACAAAGGACGGAAATTTTGCTTATTAATATAATGTGATGTGTATTTTATGTGCAAGTTGAGATTGTTATTATATTGTCGGTTTGTAGTGTTTGAAGTTGTTTATTGAAAAATAACTCTCTCTTCTGCAGACCTGTTATATAAGTTCTAAACTTAACCTATTGTAAGTTGAGTTGTTGCATTGTGTTCCATCGTTTAACATGTCTGTGCGGTTCATCCGGGCCTATAGAAGAACAGGACACGGTAGCGCACAGATGTAGAAACTTATAAGTATATGGTTTGTTGTTGAATCAATTATGTCAAGTTATAAACATACTTTTTGTAAGTTGAATTGTTGCATTGTGTTCCATCGTTTAACATGTCTGTGCGGTTCATCCGGCCTATAGAAGAACAGGACACGGTAGCGGCGCACAGATGTAGAAACTTATAAGTATATGGTTTGTTGTTGAATCAATTATGTCAAGTTATAAACATACTTTATGCAAGAGTGTTCAGAAGTAGGAAGCAAACTTAAGACATACACCAAGAACGAGGACAAAAACTGAAGGCATGACATCTTTTTACACTGGGTGAACCAGCAAGTCCATTGATAAACTAAGGGACAATGAACTACAGTCCCAACGACTGCAATAGAAACACCCAACTAACATAAATGAAGTTAGGCCATCTCTTATTACTCACTTGACTTGGTACGAGATAATTCACACAAAAAGGATTCATCAACGTCGTGTTAGACATTATTCACAAGACTTGGTACAGACCGCAGGCCGACATCTGTTACATGACTTTGTCCATGTCAGCCCAATATTTCTATTGTTCCTATAACGACAAACCATCTCTGCGCATGTATTAAAGCATGCAGATTACATTTCAATATGTAAACATGTACATTAATAAGTACCAAGGACTAATCGTAGGCATGTAATTTCTGTTAGTAGGCATACAAAATTAACAAAAGAGATTAGGCAACAAAAAGTAATATAGACCGTACTTCATTAATTCCAAATCCAACTACAACGGAAGTGATTCGACATAATCATAAACACATTTGATAAATAAAAACATACTAAAATCAAATACCGCATTTGCTAACTCATCAAAAAATATAAGACATCAAGCGAAAGAACCAAGAGCACTGTGCTTAATCGACTTCCTCCATCTTGCTCTCTGCATCAACATCACCATAGCATTGTCTTCATCAATGCTCAAACCAAGCTTCAACATTCTGTAAATTCTGTTTCCAAATGTGTTAATATTGTAATCATTGAAAATAAAGTAATCATTGAAGATTTTTATCTTCTAGCACAATATTAGTCGTCTACACAAATCTTCAATGATTATCATCTTTTCTTCTTATTTACTCTGGTATTTCTTAAACAGTACCTATAAAAATAATTAACAAAAGACGTAATATTTGCAATAAAAACTGAAACTTTGTTATTTATTTTAGCATATATGCGAGTATTTCTTATAATAAAACATGTATAAACATGATTTTATCAGAGTAAGTCTTTTTTACCTTATGTCTTTTTGACTTACCTTATTGATTTGACATTTATACATAAGTAATGATGTTATGTCTTAGTTGCAAAATAGTATTGGTCTTCCTAGAGCAACATGGCCAGCTGGAATCACACCTGAATATGTTAGAATCCATGCTCAGCAGTCTCAACCTGAAGCTATTATGCCACTGAGTGGATCACAACCATTGCCATCCCAAAAAGAAAAACAGATGGAGGATCAAGAACAGATGGAGGATTAAGAAGAATGGAGGATCAAGACCAGAGGGAGGAAGAAGAACCAGTAAGAAAGGCTGAAGATGAAGACCTTTGGTAGGAAACTAACATGAGGATGAGGATTAACAGATGATGATGCAATTTCAGTTGACTAGTTGTTATGGTAGACTAAAAATGGCAAGCCACATGTTTGGCACTTTTGTTTATGAACCATCTTTTGTAAAAACTTGGTAACTGTAGGATGTTGCAAAAAGCATGGTAATTGTAGGATGATGCAAGAACATGGTAATTGTAGGATGGTGTGCAGTTTATGAATGGTATGAATGCAGGCTGTCTTATTAAGTAATTTTATATGTTTTTTGTGTTGTTTGACTGATAATTGCATCATAGTGACGTGGTGGATATCCATCTCCATTTTCATTGTCACTATATAACCGTGTTTGTGTTTAGTATATCACTTTTTTCATAGCTTGAAAATAAATTAAAACAAAGTGTAAAACGAAGCATTTGATTTCGGCAACAAAGGTGTTATGTTCTAGAATCTTGTTTCAGTTAGTCCCACATGGGTCTAAGAATGAAAATTATGCTTATCGATTATGGTAGTGGGACTAGCACTAATAAGACTAGAAATCACACGTAAGACACGAAGAGTACGTTTATTATGTAATTAATATATATAATTGTTATATATTTATTAATTATATAATATGTTTCACGAAATATATTTAAACGGTTGTTAGTTTCCGTTAGACGCTTAACTAACTATATATATCCGTTAAATAAAAAAAAGAGAAGGGCTTAAAATGTCAAAAATGAAAACCCTTGTCCTCCTCCCAAATGTGGTAGATTTTGGAGGATTCTAGAAAGGGATTTGTGTGCAAATTATAATGATAATGATGAGTGTTTAAAATAAGATGGAAGAGTTGTGATAAGCTTAAGACTTCAAGTTTATCTTCAAGGTTTTAGAGTTATCTACAACTAGAGTTGAGATGCTATATAAACACCCCATACATCTTCTCATGAATTCGTCCTATTCACAAAGTCCCATACAATGACAACTATTTTCTCTAAACCCTCTAATAGTCAACGCTGGGAATTATAAGAATAATCATATCACGTGTATTCCATATGTTATGCAATATACTATGTATGGTTGTCATGCAATTTCCATGCATGTTATATTTTTCAGTGGGATTATACATGGCATGCATGTAATATTGATTTACATGCACAGTGTCTCCTTTTATTCTTTCAGTAAACCGATCGGATGTATCCCTTTATGGGATCCGATTGGTTTTGAAACAAATACAAGAACACGTGTTGTTTGTTTGGTTTTTCGTTATGTAACGACTAGCATCGTGACGTATTCGTTTGACGTGTTGTGTGAGCAACCGTAGAGGTGAAAATTTATCCACTAATTTCAAAAGGGTTTCTAGTTCTTGGTTTTCTTACGTTTGCAGTTGATCTTCAAGGGTTAGTTTTCTATATTACCCTTTTGTTTATTTATTGTGTGATTAATCATATGCACCTTACTTGATCCATATCCGCTGCGTACTCGTAGTGTTAAATGGTTAACAGTTTATTAAATCCCAACAGTGGCATCACGAGCCAACTCGTTTGGTGTTTTATGGGTTACACACATAATTAAACACGCTAGGGCTGCATGAAGTCTGATTTATTTATTGTTTTATGAAAAATTATGGCAATGATATGCAATCCTTGCCATAAATAATGAATAAACACCTAGAATCAACACAGATGTTACTTGATAAAAAGAAGAATAGATTAAAATTAAATGTTAATTAAGCTGCCATGTTATTCTATTCTTGTTTTATCTCGGCTTTAAGACTCACGCAATCATGCTATATGATGGATGTGACGATCTAGGTACTTTAGCAGAAAACCTAGTGAGAGTCTTTTGGTTCTCCGATTGGGGAAGACTCTTTTGAGAACTCGAGGCATTATATGATTTATTGCTTTCAATATAAGAGTTTGTCTTCAATTGTACTCCAATTTTATGTCTGTTTTAACTGCTTATATGTGATATGCCATGTGATGCTCAATATTTGCAAATTGACTTTATGAAACTCTTAAAAAATGGACTTATACTTATAAAGAAATTTGAATTGAACATGTCTAATATTACACACGTAAGCATACTCCTTGTGACCATTTATGTGTTATTTGCGAAACTGGGGTTTTTGGACAAATTTAATATGGACATTAAACTATGAAATTTGATTTCTTATGTAATTTAGTTTTATGTGCGCAGTATGTGGTTGAATTGATCTTTAATCTTATCCCGCCCCACTACATGCTTCGGCACATGAGAGAATTATTGGAATTACTTGTGTCTTCGGATGCATGTAGGAGTACAATATATGGTTTGATCAATTTTTAATCTTTTCCACCATATTGGCAACTATAAAAACAAGTGTTAACAAAGGGTTTCTTAACTTATAATAGCATCATTAGTCAATTAGAAATATGGCTCACCCATTGTTGAACAAACTACAAGAGAAGTTTAAGGCGGGTTTTGCTACAGCTTCCCTAAAGAAGTCAGCTTTTTAATACGCTTCGCGCTGACCTGTTTCTCCGCTTCTTTGTGCGTTCAAAATGGAGCTACCGAGAATATTTGACAAAATGATGTCTATACCAAAAAGGTTAACAAAATGTTTTCTTAACTCTGTTCTACAAGTTGTTTTGCATGCTTCTTGTACACGATTTTTGTCACATATTTTGTAAAATTTATATGAATACCCCTATGTGAAGTTTTAAGTCTATGCCAGCCAAATGAAGAACACGTGCATTTGGATTGTCTTCTTTGGTCAGACCTCAGGGCCTTTCCAACCCATGGCGAATTTTTTTCATTGGTCAGACCTTTGTCAATTTTCGCACGTTCTCTTTTAGTAGACTTAAATCGAGTTACCTGGTCAGACCTGTGTATACCCTTTGTCAATTTTCATTGGTCAGACAAAAACATGTACAAGACCTTACTATATGAGTTACTAAAGTCACGTGTCTCATAAATCTAAGAGTTGCATTAACAATGCAATTAACGCTCGTCGCTTACCTCTTGCCTCACTCTTTTATACACTGGTCAGAGATTAGAAATTCGGCTCTCCTCAAACATCTCACCCATTGTTGAGTAATTGAAATGGTTGTAATGTGCTAGAATTGTAATGTGTTAAAATTGTAATTAATGGAATCTGTCACTGTGTTTGGTTGGTACTCATCGTAATGTAATTCTGAAAAATTTAATAAATCTTAAATAACAAAAAAATAAAATATGTTAATATTAATAAATAATAATAATAATAATAATAATAATAAATAATAATAATAATAATAATTATTATTATATAATATTATAATAATAATATAAAATAAAAATATAAAAAAAAAATAATAATATTAATAATATAATAATAATAAATATTTTAATAATATTATTAATTAAATATTTAATAATAATAATAATAATAAATATTTTAATAATAATAATAATAAAATTTAAATTAATAATAATAATAATAATAAATATTTTAATAATAATAAATATTTTAATTATAATAAATATTTTAATAATAATAAATATTTTAATAATAATAATAATATTTATAATATAATAATAATAATAATACAATATTATAATAATCATATTAAATAAAATATTTAGTAATAATAAAAATTAAATATTCAGTAATAATAATAAAATATTTAATAATAATAAATATTTTAATAATAATAATAATAATAATTTAGAATTGCTGGTTTTTTAAGTAAAAATTCTGAATTACGACGTAATTCAAAACTTTCCATCCAACTTCCTATGTAATCTGAATTCCCTCACTTCATGTAATTGGATTGATTGAATTACAATTACAACGGAAACTAAACAACCTACGTGATGTATTCTCAATTACAATTCCCTCTAACATGCAAACTAAACATGCTACGTAATTTAATCTGAATTACAATTACATCCAATTGCACCCAATTACAGCGAACCAAAAGCACCCTAAAAGTATTAGAGTGAAAGTGTGAAACCCTACCTTACAGTTGATACCACATGGAGGATTCTAGATCCGATCATCCCCAACAAGATTTACTTTGTAATATCAACTCTCAAAGGAACATGTTTGAATTTTGTTAAACAACACCAACCATGGTTGCTATGTAACCATGCATTGAATACAAATTCACTTTTACGGCCCTACATACATAGTCCAAGCGATCATTAAGATTACCACATCAAAGAGTAATCTCGATTTCCTAGATAAGCAGATATTTGACAAGTCATCAAATAAGGGTGATGCAGTAGAACCACTCAAGGGTAGCCTAGTGACAAAGGGGCTTGTGGCTATCACTCTAAAAATGTATGAGCTCTCAACTTCAATTCCTGCTAGGTGCAAACAACCCTAAAAATGAAGGACTTTACCTGGTTTGAATGTGTGTGGCGGTGAGTTCAAACCCCGCGGATTAGTCGAAAAAACGGTCGGAAACCATGATTACCCAAAAAGAGTGATGCAGCAGACATAGAAAGACTTCCGCTGATGAGTACATTATTCAATTCCATGTCGATAAGTTATGTCAAATATTGACACTTTTTAGTTTGTTGTCTTTCAAAACCAATGTACGTATTGTTGGATTAAGGTAGTTGGAATAGCTCATGTACGACTAGAAATGTGTGAGCCTATTGGGGGCACACACTTTAAGATACGAAGAGTACGTTTATTATGTATTTTTGATATATATAACTCGTTTATATTTATTAAATATATAATATGTTTCACGATATATATTTAAACGGTTGTTAGTTTTCGTTAGACGCTTAACTAACTTTATATATCCGTTAAATAAAAAAGAGAAGGGCTTAAATGGTCGAAACAGAAACTCTTGTCCTCCTCCCAAAAGTGGCAGATTTTGGAGGATTCTAGAAAGGGATTTATGTGTAAATTATAGTGATAATGATGAGTGTTTAAGATAAGATGAAAGAGTTGTGATAAGCTTAAGACTTGAAGATTATCTTTAAGGCTTTAGAGTTTATCTTCAACTAGGGTTGAGGTGTTATATAAACACCCCATACCTTCTCCTTATTGGCTTGTCCCACACAAAATACATACGACACATAATTTATCCCTAAGAAAGAAAAACGTTTTCTAGTTTCCTTGGTATATACTTTCGGCAGAGAGCATTTAATGCAACAATTGTTTTCTTCCTGTTTGATTATATTCATTCATTAAGAAAAACTATTTTAAGGTGTATTGTTTATGCATCTTCTTTCATCCAATGATTCGAACGTAATACTATCTTGGTATTCGGATCAATTTGAAGCAAGGTACAAAACACATGGTGTTAGCTTGTTAATCGTGAAGTAACGACTAGCATTGTGGCGTGCTTGTTTGACGTGTTGTGTGAGCAACCGTAGAGGTGGAAACTTATCTACTTAGTTTCATTTGCTATTGACTACAAGGGTTAGTTTTCTTGTTTACCCTTTTGTTTATTTATTGTGTGTGTTAATCATATTCACCTTACTTGATCTATATCCGCTGCGTACTCGTAGTGTTAATGGTTAACTAGTTATTAAATCCCAACAGTGGCATCATGAGCTAACTCGTTTGGTGTTTTATTGGTTACACACATAATTAAACATGCTAAGGCTGCATGAAATTTGATTTATTTATTGTTTTATGGAAAATTATGACAATGATATGCAATCCTTGCCATAAATAATGAATAAACACTTATAATCAATTCTAATGTTACTCTATAAAAAGAGAATAGATTAAAATTAAAGGTTAATTAAGCTGCCATGTTATTCTATTCTTGTTTTATCTCAGCCTTAAGACTCACGCAATCATGTTATATGATGGATGTGGCGATGTAGGTACTTTAGCAGAAAACCTAGTGAGACTCTTTTGAGAACTCGAGGCATTATATGATTTACTGCTTTCAATATAAGAGTCTGTCTTCACTTCTACTACAATTTTCTGTTTGTTTTAATTGCTTATATGTGATATGCCATGTGATGCTCAATATTTGCAAATAGACTTTATGAAACTCTAAAAACAGACTAATATTTATAGAGAAATTTGGATTGAAAATGTTTAATATTACACACGTAAGCATACTCCTTGTGACTAATTATGTGTTATTTGCGAAACCGGGGTTTTTGGACAAATTTAATATGGACATTAAACTATGAAATTTGATTTCTTGTGTAGTTTTAGTTTTTTATGTGCGCAATATGGGGTTGAATTGATCTTTAATCTTATCCCGCCCCACTACATGCTTTGGCATATGAAGGAATTATTGGAATTACTTGTGTTTTCGGATATATGTAGGAGTACAATATAGGGTTTGATCAATTTATAATCCCACCATATTGGCATGTATAAAAGCTAATGTTAGCAAAGGGTTTCTTAACATATAATAGCATCATTAGACAATTGAAAATACAGCTCACCCGTTCTTGAACAAGCTACAAGAGAAGTTTAAGGCGGGTCGTTCATCTTCCCTAAAGAAGTCAGGTTTTTAATAAGCTTCGCGCTGACCTGTTTCTCCGCTTCTTTGTGCGTTCAAAATGGAGCTACCGAGAACATTTGATAAAATGATGTCTATAACAAAAGGTTAACAAAATGTTTTCTTAACTTGGTGCTACAAGTTGTTTTGCATGCTTCTTGTACACTATTTTGTCATATTTATGTGTATACCCTTATATGAAGTTTTAAGTCTATGCCAGCTAAATGAAGAACATGTGCATTTGGATTGTCTTCTCTGGTCAGACCTTAGGGCCTTTCCAACCCATGGCGAATTTTTCCATTGGTCAGACCTTTGTCAATTTTTGCACGTTCTCTTTTGGTCGACTTAAATCGAGTTACCTGGTCAGACCTCGGACCCGAGGCATAAGATAAGACAAAACATGTACATGACCTTACTATAGGAGTTACTAAAGTCATGTGTCTCATAAATTTAAGAGTTGCATTAACAATGCAATTAACGCTTGTCGCTTACCTCTTGCCCCACTCTTTTATACGCTGGTCAGACCTCCGGTAATGAGTGGGAGGTCAAGTTGGATCTTAGTCTTATTAGTAATTAAATGGATAGTTAATTCTTTTAAGAATTTAATTATCGAAAATACTAAATTGAACTTTCTATGTTCTGGTTAATTATGTTATTGCAACATAATTCATAAATGAAAGTTTGTTTTCTCATAGAAGACAAACATAGTCTCTTTTCCGGGTAAAAAGAGTGAGACTTACTCCTATCTCTTCTCATTGGTTGACAAGAATAAGATAGGGTTATAATTAAACTTTTCCTCAATTATATTTAAACTCACTTTCAATTTTTCATTGCCTTTTTTCGGTTCTGAAATCTTGGAAAGATAAAATATTTTGTGTAACTAGAGTACATTTTGTCTATAGCTACCAAAATAACGACGTCTTGCACTTGTCACGATGTATGAGTTTAAGCCGCAATGAGTAAAGAAAATTACTAGCAAGTCTTCTAGGTATTTTCTTGGACTCATTTAATTCCTTATAGTGCTAAACACCCTTGTGGTTAGACAGACAGATTAAGGAGAAAATACATGCTAAATATTCAAGTTAATGAATATATGATGGCTAGTCCCTCATCTACATAAGTAGAACTTCATATACTCTGTACAATACCTAAGTACATTGCTACTTGTAGGCATTCTAAGAGAGTAGGAAAGTAAATAAATCGCTATTTGCTTTCTACTGGTGATGTAACACTTACAATGTTGACAAATCCAGTGGGAGCTTTGCGTTTTATTACTGAAATGACATTCATGTGAGGTTGTCAAATTCAGTGGGAGCTACAAGATTCATTTCCTTGTGAGTTGCCCATATTATTTCTAGCTTGCTTTGAAATAATATATTACTTTCCGGATATGAACAACCATTGTCTAAAAGAAGATTGCATTTTATTTTATAGGATAACTACTTGTTGCTTTCCTGAAACGTTATCTATAGAATAATAATCCACGATTCCTTATTCAACATTATGGTTTGAAATCTACTTGTAATATCTATGATACTATCATATTGTTTAAACAATCGAACGCTTGTCGTATGGTTTTTCTACTTCAGGTAATGTTGTCCCCTACACAAGTGGGAGAAATCCTAAGTGTGTGCAAGGAACAACATATAACAATATGATTAATTGGTTTCTCTTGACCGCAAGGTAAGAATACTAATAAATCTACTAGGACTTAAACACATAAGATGTTTGTTGCCCTATTACATTTAAAAGTCAAGATATAATATAAAGATACTTCAACTTATTGACTATATGATTTAGTCAAAATAATTATGGTTAATCATATAATCATGATTATGATGTATGAAATTAACTTGAAATTACCATTGAACTCAAGAGTTTGCGTTCATGATTACTTTAGTTATAATAATTATGTTTACTTGTTAAGACGTAATTATAAAGTCCTTGAATTAATCAATGACTTATAACATAAAGTATGTAGAAACATTGTTCTGTCTTCTTGTGAACACATGAATATGGAGTTAATGTACTTATTCCAGAAATATACATTATAGCATGCACTTGGTTGTAAAATACTGTGTATCCAATTTGGCTCGACCCAATTGACAAGTATTTGATCCATAGAGAATTAAGTTATCTAGGAAATTCTGATGGAGTCTTACAATTTCAATACTCATAGAATACACACTATCATGGTATGTCTAATGTGTTGAAACAAACTATATTCATATTATTTGATTTCTGATAACTAAATTGCTCTACCTCCAAAATCTATCAAGGTTAGAAATTTGCGTATGTCATGGATACACTCAATATAATTCAAACCTAGAAGGTATTCAAGACATTATCTACTTTTGGATTTGGGACGAATCCCATTATGTCTTGATTAAAGTTTTGAAATTTATTAATATCTTATGAAGCGTATTATTAACAAGCTAGAGAGGAGAACTATAAAATGTATTTTGTATTTCCCAATTAAGAACAATTCATTGTTGCTTAAATACTTAGTATTTAGAGAATTATCTCTACTTACAAAAGTAAGTGGGAGTATCTATAAATCTTAAAAATATTCAAGAACAAAATACATAACCTTTTGAATTCACTTGCTGATGTCATACAAAGGTTAAAACATGAAAATGTCAAACCAAAGTATAATGTAACTCTCATTCATAAATTCGTAAGGATGCCTTATCAATAGAGTGATATTTTTTATATCAATGCTGAGGAATATAAGTTAAAGGGTCATAATAAGCTTGCTAGCTAATAAGATGAATTATCACATCTTGGATCTGATAAATGTCTTAAAACTATTAATGAAAAGATGTAGTCCTTAAAAGACAATCAATGTTTGAGCTTGGTTGATCTTTTACCAAACAAGTTAAATGTGAGGTTAGAATGAGTTTATTTTTAAGAAAGGCTCATAAGGACAAAATTGTATACATATTAATGCTTGTTTGATGATAAAGAATTTTTAATCTTACTCGAGCAGTTGACTATGATTAAATCTTTCTTTTCTACACGCATTAACTATATAAAAATAACTCATTGTCATACAGGGTTTCTTGAATCTGACATATGGATATTAAGGTTCATAACTCTTTCCTTAATGATTACCTTGCGAGGACGATGTGTAATCAAAAGGGTTATGAGTCTATATTTGTAATATGACAATTAGTTTTTAACTCTTTTTCCTCTTTATGATAACCTTTTGCAGACGGTGGTGTAATCAAAAGGTTATGAGTTTAAAATAATCTTTATAAACTATACAAGATAAATAGAATCCAAGTATGGATTAGATCATGCATCTAAGAGCTGAGATCTTAAGTTTGACCACAATATGATTTTTGATTAAATTAAGATAACTCCTGAGTACACCTGACATCAAGTGGGAGCACTATGTTTTTCCTTAGAATTCATAAGTTGTGTAACATATTGAAGGTATCATTCCATCTAAGATAGATGTTAATCCTTGAGGTTAGAATGAGACTTCACTTGAGAATTTTAGGAAATTAAACAAACAACCTTGATATGAATGTTTAATGAAATAAACATATGCGGAAATTAAGTCCAACACAATGCAATACATCATTGAAGCAAGTCTTCAATGATATATTTCACTTGAGATAATTTAATACATGGATGGAAACCTTGTGTTTTTTTAACGAATGATTCATCATGTATATCTTATATTATGTATGAGACTGGTTGTTACTTTTGCACAAGTGCAAGATGAGCTAACAACAACAGTATATAATTGAGAGTGTTTAGATGACTGATAACTATTAGATGGCTAAGTTATGTTAATTTGACTGTTGACCGTTGACCGTTGACTGTTGACTGTTACTGTTGACCGTTGACCGTTGACTGTTGACTTATTCGGCCCAAACCTAATTGTGGGTTTGGGTCTATTATGTTTTAGGGTTTGGATTGCTTACTTATTAAGCTATGTATTTATTATCAAACACTCCGATTTTCATTATGTCGATTGATATTTGCCAACTAATAATAACAATAGTATCTAATTGAGAGTGATTTAGATGACTGTTAAAAATAAATGTATATGAATTATCTAAGGCATGTTTATGTACACATGATGCTAGAGAATAATCAATTCTAGTTATAGTAAGATTTCATCATTCATGATAAATCTGTTAACTAGATATGCTCATCTTAGAGCATTGTTGCAATATACATTAAAGAATGAGAATACTTAAACATTTTAAGATACTATAAAGATGACTGTCTGAGATAGGTATGTTGTTGAATTCAAATACCTCATAAAAAGGTACTGTCACATTTCCATACTATGATTCTTGCAATAGTATGCAAATATACATACGACACTCATCATTTAAATCTTTCATAAATTTGTGAATTTGAAATAAGTATTCAGAAAGTTTACTCAGATAACTATTTAGCTATCTTGTAAAGAAAAAGTTGAGAATGTTTGATACATTGGACTTCAACTTGCTAATTAGTTTCATGCATATTTGTTTTAGTATTTGGATAATTGGGATGTCTTGAAAGACTTTGTAATGAATCGTACCTCCCACTATACCTGTTAGATCTTTTAGTGTAATTGTTATGTCTCCCAATGAATTTGGTGTACAACTCTTGACAACCCCAACCACTAATTCAAGTTTCCCTTTGATGCAATTTTTTTCATATCGCCAAGACAACCAGATACAGTGAGCCCTTCACCATGAAGATAGACAATCGCTTGTAGCCATGGCCCTTGCATAAAATGATCATCCTCAGATACATCTTCATTTACTTTCCTGACATACTCATGGGTTGTCAATACAATATGATGACCCCCTGCCTGAATGTCTGCTTTTTTCGCGCCAACGCCTTTTGAAGAATACCCACTGGACCGGGTATTATCCTTGCTTCAACTTTTGGTGGACGAATGTACAAATGTGGTATATCATCAGTTATAGTATTAGTAGCACAATCAATAAAGAATTCGACATCATTGTTGTTTGTAGTATCTCTTTCAATTGCAGGGATATTAAACGATAAATTAAACCGGACATTTGGATCTAAATTAAATCTCTTCACAACGAATTCAAGTAGCATTGAGTACGTCATATCATTGTAAAAAATCACACCTTCCTCAAATGTATTAAAATGTAAAATATATTTAATTTTTTTTGAAGAGACGTCCATTGCTATGTTAGACAGTTTAGAGAATGTTGTAAACTGAATATATCGATAACTTATATATAATGTATGAGCATCATAAATTATTAATGAAAATGATATTAGACTTGACAATTCAATGACATTTGTTTCATCACTTATTTTGTGTAGCGATTTATGACATTATCTGACAATTCTATTATAGATTTTACAATTAAATTGTTGTACAAAAACATTGATTTGACAAGTCATTTAAACCTGTTTCATCACTTTTTTTGTAGCGATTTAGGACATTATCTGACAATTCTGTTATAGATTTGACAATTCAATGGCTGTACAAAAACATTGATTTTACAAGTCAATGATATTTGTTTAATCACTTATTTTTTTGTAGCGATTTATGACATTATCTGACAATTCTGTTGGTTTTTATAAAACTATAAATAACCCTTCAATTATAAATTTTTTAAATGTAATTTTTTAGAATACATACTCCAAAACTAAAACCGTACCTTATTTCTACTAACAAAACCATCATACAACCGTATTTATCATCTAAAGAAAGAAAATATGTCGGACAACATACCATTTGACATTCAAATTGATATCATGAATAGACTTACTGTGAAGTCTTTACTTCAATTTCGTGCTGTGTCAAAGCAATAGAAGTTTTCCATTGACAATTTCGAATTCATTCGTAACTACGACGTTCGTAAGAGCAATAGTTGCTGTTTTAATTTAAGCTATAAGCATGATAATCATGGTTTTATGTATTCTGTAGATGAAAACTTAGCCTTTAGGCATATGGATTCTAATTTAAATATTATGTCTCTTACACTAGCTGCTTCATCTGAAGGTGTATGGTGTTTTGCCTTTGGCGATAATTCGATGAAAAAAAATTAAAACTTTTTCATAATTATAAATATAGGACTTCTCTATGCTTTGATTTCTTTATGGCTAAAAGTAAATATTATAATTAAATATATGTAATTCGGTTTAGTTTTCGGTTCATTTTAATACAATTTAAATTCGATTTGTTCTAGCATCTTGGGTTATTAATAAAAAAATTAACACCAAAACATAAACCCGAACAACCATATTAACCCAAAACTGAACTCATGAACACCCGTGAGAATTAATGTTGGATATAATAAATGGACGATAGGAACCTAAGGCTGGAAGTAGTGAGAGGCGAGAACATGGGTGAGGTGGGCCCTCACGCCTGAATCACCAAAAAAACAAACACCCTCACGGGTTCATCCACACCAAAATAAATAAGCTATACGTTTGGTGACCAGAATGTCATCTTTTAGAGGCCTCGGTACGGTGCCATTTTTTGGCGTTTTGCACGAAACGCCAACACACAACAAAGTTGGTGTTTTTTCTCGTGACCTTCGGCTGACGGTAAACAAACAGCCCCTCCCGCCACTCCCCCCCCAATTGGTCAGTGCGAAAATACGCGCCACACGAAACGCGAGGACCACAAAGGCTCGCGTTTTCGAGCATTAAATTTTTTGGAAAAATTTGAAATATTATGTAACGCGTAGAATTTAGAGTAATGGTCAAACTAGCTCCGTTTTTTTGTGCTTTGGTACCCATTGTTTTCTTAAAAATTACCCTATTGTAACTATCCTATAAAAACTCAAAACACCTTATTTTCTTCACACAGTCTTTTTTATACACCACAAAAAAACATGTAGGAATCCCAAACAATGATATGTTTGATTTTTTCGATATTACACTCAACTCGATTTGGATCGGTACTCATGACAATAGAATCATGAATATTTTAAACTGTATGAAACTTTGGAGGGTGCATGAAGGCGAAAGTTCGGTTAGGTAATTCAGAAAGAATAAGTAGGCGATACATACCGATCAGTGATCACGCGAAAAAGTTGCCGAAGTAAAAATTACGGCGAGATTGATATACTGTGCGATATGGAAAACACTCCACCTATATATCCGTGAAGAATATTTTCGGCCGTAGAAGGTTAATCGTATGCAGTTCTGGACTTTTAAAAAAATGTGCATATATTACCATTTTGATGTTGACCCTCTCCCGTTTATCTTCTATTTAAAAGGCACAATCCGCCATACGCTCAATTGGCATATGATACATCACCCTATGCATTTGTATGTGTATTTGCTATGTCTGTTTCCGAACGTTTGTTACGTGTGAGAATGTTTATGGAACTTCACTAAATATGATATTCATATTGTTTGTTGAGAGGTTTTTGGAGTAAAGGGGATAAACCTAATTTAGTAAGATGTCCAATCATGTATATGAAATTGCATGAATAGGAAACACGCGGCTCCCGGGAATGCTCGGGCGAAAATTGATTGTATGCATTAGGAATGGACAAAGTGTTCCTCAAGGCCTTACATGGCTCAATTCTAAAAGACGTGATAAAAAATACCCGAATTATATGCTTTGGAGGCGCGTTTAATTCTTTCATGCGGCATTCAACAAATTATGGGTTTTGGCAGATATTTTGAGTATGGGGGAGAGGCAAATAACGACTTAATGTTGTATAGGTTCACCGTTATTTGATGGACCTTATTCTAACGGCTAAAGCTCAAGCTTCCGTTTTTGTAGTAAACGGGATCAAAAATATACAAAAAAGTTATTATTTAGCGGTAATATTATGATACACATAAATTCTCTTTAACCATTCTTGGATTATTGAGTTTTGATCTGTGTAATTGAATGTATTTGCCTAATTCCACATTTGTTTGATTGAATGTGATAAACTTTTTTGATGGTGAATGGTGTCGCCTGTCTTGTATGTTGATATTATGCTGATGTTGGGATTGATGTTGGAAAATGAATGTTGTGATTGAAAAATATTTAAATAAATCTGTAACACTAAGCTTTAAACATGGTGAATGATTTTTTGTTGTTTGTTGATTTGAAATTTTGATTTTTGAATTGAACGGTTTTTTTTGTGATGAATTTTATTTGATTTTATTTTGTGATTTTTGTAATGAATAATTCATAAGTCATTCCATATCCCCCGTTATATTTCGATATGTTGTGATGTGTGTGAAATTTTGATTGAATTTGATTGAAATTGAATGGTGAATGATTGAATGATTTCAATTAACCAATGGATTGAATTGATTTTGAATGATGTATTTGATTGTTTTTGATGTGTGATAATTTATGTCTTTGTGTTGATTGAACATTTTTCGAAATGTGAATTTTCTGCTCACCTTATGTGAAGTGTGTTATGTTTTTGATATTCTGGATTGTGTTTGATGCTTTTTTGATGTTGATAAATTTTGAATTTGAATTTTTACCTGGTATCTGACTTATGAATGAAATTTATCCTCAATGGTCTACGTTTGAGAAGCGTTTACTATAGCAGGATCTCAAAAAAACATAGAGGTTTAAAGAAGCGTTCAAGAATAAGTGCAAAATAAGTATTGAAAGAGCTTTCTGGCGTACTAAAAGGGTCGGTGGGGAATTATAAAACAAGACCCGCTCGTGCATTTCAAATAAACACGATTAAAAGAATGTCATGTCATATTGTTCTGCATTCTATATTACAAAACATGATATTTGAAAGATTCAAAACTTCGTAATTGTGAGTTATATCCCGATATGTACGTTTCTCAGAAAGGTAATATTCAACGTATTGGGTTTTCGCAACGATGTGTATTCCCACCTCTTCGAGGACTACGAAGAAAATAAATAACATAAAGAACTTCGGGGTCTAGGAGAGTTCACGAAACATTCGACATGAATCTATCTGATGGAAGCATTTTGGGAACCCTTATATATTGTTGTATTTTTTATTTTGTGATTTTTAATTTTGTATTGTTTTTTTTATTGAATTTTTAATATGTATTGTTTTTGTTTAATTTTAATGTATTATTTATTAATTAAATGTTTTTGTTATTAATGTATTTTTTAAAAAACTATATTGTGTTGGTAGTATGAAAAAAGGATTATAAAAAGGCTGGGTGTGACTTATACATACAGAAATGTTGGTGTTAACCAGGGATCTTAGGAGTGTGTTTTGTGTTTTGTTGTATTTTTGGGGTTATGGAAAAAAAGTGATTGATGTTCGGCTCACCAGTTTGCCAAAAGGCAACGAGGCCGAAGGCTCAAACTCGTCCCTGGGGCTCTTAGGAAGACTGTGCAAAATGGTAAAGGGCCGCACCCCTTTTTTGAACGTTTATGATTTTTGTATATATAATAAATTAAACTACTCCCCTATTTTAATATTTAAATACCCATATCTTTACATTTTTTAAAACTAACATCTTAGTATCTATTTTACTACATTTCTCTCCTATTGTCAACTTTATTTCTTATCATTTCTACAAAAATGTCTCAAGACAAGGAACATCCTGCGATTACAACAAAAAACCGTCAATACCGCCTGAACTAATGCAGACACTCTCCCCATGGATAGATTGTAGAAGTATAAATAACTATCAAAAACGTTGGTGTGTTAATCTTTGTTTAAACCACACAATCTTTTGCAAAATCTAATTTTGTTAAAAAGGCTTTGTAGCTTGTAAGGGGCTCTTAGACATTTCAACCAATCCACTAAAAATGGTCAATTCGAGCCATTTTTGTTTCAATACTGTGTCAAACAATAGTTTAGAGTCGTCTAAAGTAGAATCGATCACAGTCTGAAAACCGGATCGGACTAACAACCGATTTAATCCAAAACACGGGACCAAAGACCGTATCAAAATGTTAGGTCAATGTCTAGCTCGGTCCAGTTCAACAAAGTATAATTGCCTGTTTTGCTAAAGATCGAACTGGACCGAAAACACAGGTTCGGTCCGGTCCATGATCTGTTATGTTGTCTCAAGTATACTTTAATGCCTATGGACTCATAATCCGTGGTATCAAAAAAATTTAGATAACACAGATTTTTAATCATTCAATTGGCCATAATCCGTGGATTATTATTATTGTTTTCGGGTGAAACATGCTCGAACGATATCAAATTAATCGTACACATTAACACCCAACAGTGAAATCTTTAAAGATATAATTACATACTTGAAAATTGCTAAACAATTTGCAAAAAATTAACCAAATCAAATAAAATTTTAACTAACAATATAAATCCATCAAACTAGTTTATTAATGGTTGAATTTGATTGTTTTTTCTTAAAAAATTCTTTAACTTAAGAAAAAACCTTCAAACACCCCATTTATAAAATATTTAAACTTGATTGTGCAAGTCATGTCTAATTCATAAAATTTCAAACAACTAACCTATTTTGAATGTGAGCATGTATAACCAACTCTATTTAGCCAAAACAACAAACACCCCTCACAGGCAACTGACAAAAAATAAGAATCATTTTGGTGACTGAGTCACCTTGCGTGAGAATGAAAAAGTTATGGGCCCCCTTATTTGACCGTTCCACCTTTTATAAAAAAAAATTCAAACTATCATCTTTTTACCTATTTAAACACCCATATCTTCACATTTTACCACATCTTCATTTTTATATATTCTCTCCAATATTATTTTCTACATCTTCTCCAATATCTAATTTCTTATTTTCTACAAAAATTTCTCAAGACAAAACTCCCCGAAACAACAAACAACGTCAACGCCGAAATATCAAAAAACTCTCCCCCGACAACCGATGGCACGTTTTCTCTCGGAAACCCATCACCGAACTCACAAATGAACTTATTACGACGACAACCATACGTTTAAGTTTATGTATGTATTGTTTTTAATTTCGAACGTTTAAGTTTATGTATTGTATTTAATTTATGAATAAAAGTCTTAAATTTATGAATAAAAGTTTTTAGTTTCGTACGTTTTACGTTTTTAATTTCATACGTTTTACGTTTTTAATTTTGTACGTTTACGTTTACATTGATATTTACGTTTTATTAATAAAAGTAATTAAATAAAAAAATAGGTTTGAAATGTGAGGTGTGGTGACCAAAACACTTGAATGGTGAGGTGTGGTGAGAGGAGAGAGAAAGCTGAGGTGACGCTGATGTGGCGTGATGAGGCATGGTGACCACTACTTCTAGCCTAAATTACTCCAAGCCACCGTATCACCGGTACAGCTACTTTGTCATTTTTCCCTCACTCCCTAATTATCAGTATGTCAATTTTTCTAACTATTCGTGTTAATTAGTTAATTTTGTTTAAATACAAGTTAGGTTTACTATGTTCCAGAGGTGGTTACACGGTTTTATGGGTATTTTGCAATTTGTGTTTTTTATGAATCCTTCAAGTGTATGCATCCATGGCAAAAAAATTCTCTCATTTGTTTTATAAATTGTAGCAAAGTTTCATGGTATTTTGGATCTCGGATCTGGGTATTTTTGTAGTCCATAATCTTGGAACTTATCATTGACTTTTTTCATGATTTTTTATTGTTTGAAAATATTCTGTTAGAAGATGATGAGTGTTTAATTTGGCACTATTTGTGTAAAGAATTCCTTAAAATTTTTGCTTATGTTTACATCATTTGTTTATGTGTTTTAAATATGTATGTGTTAATTTTAGAATGATATTGATGGACATGCTAATGAACATGATATGGATGAACCACATCCATAGCTACAACGACAACATCTGAGGAGAATGAGAGGTATCTGATTGATGTTTTGGATTGCTTATTGATTGTCATATGATGTGTTGAGGTTGATTGTCTTGATTAGTTGTCTCTTTAACCTCAACTATGATAAAGTGTTTGTGTATACATGAGTGTAGATCGTCCTAAAGCCTTGCTAATTTGCTTCTATATTTTGGACAAATAAAAAAAGCAACACAAATTCTTGATTACTAGAACTCGTGCCTCTTGAAGAGCAACATTTTTTTCGGAACCACTCTTCGAAACTTTCATTATAAACACCGCCATAAAAGCGTTTCTTGAAGGGTTTTGATCATCATCATCTTCATGATATTGAATTTGAACCAACTTTTTTTCCGAAAAACCCGTTATTTCCCCAAATTTGTTTGCAAAGATTGAACTTTAAAAGAAAATCATTAAAAGAGAGGCAGCACGAGGTTAGTTCTGGGCTTGTTGAGAACCACGTTTTGAGACGTTCGATAAAGATTACGCCTTGATCTTTATTTTTGAATAAACCACCGAGGTTGTGTAAGTGTCAATAAAGTTGACATAGTAATGGGAGCATTCGAATCATCAATAGATTCACAACAATCAATTAGTGCCGTCAGAACCTTAACTTCATCAACATCAACAAGATGTTCATCCATTGTTTAGTTTGGTAGATTATGATACGAACAAAAAAGTTGTGTTTTCTTTCTTTTAAGGTTTAATTTGATTTGAAATTGATGATGATAATAATGAATTCCTGAATCTATTTTTATAATGATTGTTTCGAATGATTTTCTACTCCTCTTAGGATGGACTAATTTTGATTTTTGAACACATAACTTTCATTGATCGCCTTTTAACATTGAACTTGCTCACAGTTTAGTCCTTTTTAACCTCCTAAACTGTAAACATGTTCGAATGTAAAGGTTGAATTAATGAGAATTATGTGTTCAAAAATTAAAATTAGTCAGCCATTACGAGAGGAGAAGAAACATTCAAAACAATCATTTTATAAAAACGTATTCAAGAATTCATTATTATCATCATCATCAATTTCAAATCAAATTAAACCTTAAAAGAAAGAAAAAAAACCAAATTTTTGTTCGTATCACAATCTACCAAACCAAACAATGGATGAACATCGTTGATGTTGATGAAGTTATGGTTCTAATGACACTAGTTATTGTGAATCTATTGATGATTCGAATGCTCTCATTACTCATGTCAATTTTGTTATACGTTACACGCAACCTCGGTGGTTTATTCGAAAATAAAGATCAAGGCGTAATCTTTATCAAACGTCTCAAGATGTGGTTCTTAACAAACCAAGAACCTCCTCCTCCTGCCTCACCTTGTGATGTTGTTTTAAACTTCAACCATTGCAAATAAATTCAGGGAAATAATAGGGGGTTTTGGAAAAAGAAAGTTGGTTGTATTCAATATCAAGAAGATGATGGTGGTTAAGAACTTTTAAAGAAACGATTTTGTGGCGTTGCTTATGATGAAAGTTTCGAAAAGTGGTTCCAAGAAGAAGAAAAAAAGAATGACAGACAGAAACAACAAGGGATTAATATGACACTTTGGTATTCTACATATGGAAGAATTAAAAGCTGGAAGATTTCCATGAAGATAAGCATTGAAAAGTCAAAGAATATCAAAGATAAAGGAAGGTTTTAATTAGTTTTAATTAGCTTCCTAATACAATTAATTAGCTTCCTTTGTAAGCCTTAATATCCCTCTATATAAAGGGTATTAGGTGTGTAGGTTTAAGTATCCAGAAACATAGAACTCTCCAATGAGAGTCTAGACACACCAAAGAAAGCATGTGTGTATTAGTTAGTTTATTAGTTAGTTTATGTATTAGTTAGTTTTAGCCCCAAAGATCATTTAATCTTGGGGATATAGTGAATAAAGAAAACCTTGAAGTAACTCTGATTTCTGTGTTATTATTCCGCTGTGCAAGTTTATTAATCATTGTTACTATATCCTGGATGAGTCTTAATAACGATCTAAGGGGTCATAACAGACTTCACAATTGGTATAAGAGCCTAGTGGCTCATGATCTAGGATCTACAAGGTTTGTTGATGTCGTGCTATGAAGGAAAAAGAAGGTATGATTTTCTGTTTTAGAAGTGATGGGTGATTTTGGTGATTTTAGGGTTTTTGCGACACTTTAAAGCGTCGTCTTTATATTTAAAAAAAGATGACTATGATTATTTTGGTACAAGTCGAGTTGGTGAAAACTAGGGTTTTTCATTAAACCCTAATCTGGTCAAACAGTTTTGGTCGTGTAAAGGTGTGAAACGCAGCAGGTATCTAAAGGTTTTGAAGCTTCAAATGTAGCAAAGATTCATTCGTTTATGGAAAAGATTTAAGAGAATCATGAAAAGCAGTTGCTTTATTTGGTTGGGAATATTATTGAAGATTTCTTTGGAGTATAAGTTGCTGAAGAAGAAGCAACATGATGTGACTCATGGTGATGATGATTACGATCAACAATTATAGCACAGTGTAAAATAAACGTCTGAAGGTTATTTTTATTAAATTTAACCAGGTCTATTTTGTTCCTGATGATGTTCGTGATGATATAAAGCTACCGCAGGTCACGATCACAGTTCATCGAATAAAAGAAAACAGCAGGTAACAATGTAATTCTGAGGTACATGATAAATGACAACAACAGATTTGTTAGGTTGATAGATGAATCTGTTATAAAAACCCTATATCATAAGGTTTATATCGTGGTGATATGTGTTTGATATCATCACTAAATCGAGATGCCATGTATACATTAGTACCACCTGTTTGATCTGGTGGTTATTTTAATGTTGTTACTATCATGGATCGAAGATATTATTTGTCACACAGTTTAATGATTTGGATTATGGAAGCATTGTTGTTTTTTGCATTCTACACATATATGGGTAATGATCTGGTAAATGATTTAAAAACCCAATTTTAGGGATTGTCTTTTATCTCAGGTTGACTTTTTTATATATTGGACGTGGATTAACATTATTGATCAAATTATATACTAAGTTTGGGTAGTGTTTATTAGTTAACGGCTACAATAGATTCAGAGTTGCTCGCTGTTAGTTTGTACTGCTTGAATTAGTGACAGCTTACCAACAGATTAGTGACACTTGCAGCATCACAAAAAGCTATGGGAGGAAGGAGACATCAGAATTGTGACAGTTTAGTGACAGTTTAGTGACAGAAAAAGTGTCACTAAAGATATGGGAGGAAGGAGAATGCAGATCTGTGACAGTTTTGTGACACTCAAAAAGTGTTGTCTCTATACTTAAAAAAAATTAAGTATCCTCACATTTGATTTTTTTGTTACTACTGCTCTTTGTTCCTGGATGGTTAGTGATGCAAGCAGGTTTGGTGTTTACTTACGCTGCAGGAAAGTTGATTGGATGTTTTTACTGGCAAGTAATAGCAAGTAAATACTTGCTATATTTTTCCTAGTATAGTAGTTGGTGCTTGATTTTTAGTACTAGCCAGCGTACTTTATACTGCAGCTATATGTCCAATTTGACAACAACGCATTGGATCACAGATAGAACAATAAGTTCACAATATGTTTTATACTTAATTTATTTATGGCTCTTTTGAATTTATATTGAAATAGGTGATTATGAAGACAATATGAATATCCTTATTTTATGTTAGTAAGATTGAGTTTCACATATGCTTTTCTTAATTATTCATCTGTCAAATAACGTGTTCGTGCTTATATTATGTTGACAAAGACCATGAAGAATCTAGCAATGTGTGATGTTTTCTATATGATGCTCAATGTCTCAATTTACTATCACATAAAGAGTTTACGTTGTATCTCAGTGTCTCATATAGATGAGGATTCTTCATAGAGTGAAAACTATTTGTCAAACAAAAGTTAATGTTATCCTAGTTTGAGTTACCCAAGTTTGGTAACAAAGTTCTACTATATTTTTTTTTGAACAGCAAAGATGGAATATATAAAAAAAAGAGACTAGCAAGACGCTAGAAACTTAAAGTACAATAGAGTCAACAAAGAGAAATACATAACATCAAAAAATGGTAAAATCCCGAGACTTTAACTGCGAGGTAGAGGTGGCAAATGGGTTGGGTTGGGTTGGTTTGGGTCATGGGTCAAATGGGTTATGGGTCCAATGGGTCAATGGGTCAAACATGTCATGTTTTAAAAATGGGTCTAACGGGTCATGGGTCAAACGGTTTGGGTTGGGTCGACCTACTAAATTATGGTGTTTTCATACATTTCTGAACGCTTTATACGTTTTCGTCGGCTTTTTTACGTTGTCGTCCGTTTTTTTACGTTTTCGTTCGTCTTTTTACGTTTTCGGCCCTTTTTTTACGTTTTCGTCCGTTTTTTACGTTTTCGGCAAATTTTTTACGTTTTCGTTTGATTTTTTACATCTTCGTCCGTTTTTTACCTTTTTTTACGTTTTTTACGTTTTCGACCGATTTTTTACTTTTTCGTCCGTTTTTTTACGTTTTCATACGGTTTTTACGTTTTCGACCGTTTTTTAACGTTTTCGTCCGTATTTTTTACGTTTTCGTCCGTTTTTTTCGTTTTCGTCTATTTTTTACGTTTTCGTCCGTTTTTTTACGTTTTCGTCCTTTTTACGCTTTCGTCCGTTTTTTATGTTTGTGTCCGATTTCTTACGTTTTCGTCCGATTTCTTACGTTTTCGTCATTTTTTTACATTTGCATACGTTTTTTTACGTTTTCGTCCGTTTTTGTTATGTTTTCGTCCGTTTTCTTACGTTTACGTCCGGTTTTTTACGTTTTCGTTCGATTTCTTATGTTTTCGTCCGTTTCTTACGTTTTCTTCCGTTTTGTTACGTTTTCGTCCGTTTTCTTACGTTTTTTACGTTTTCGTCCGATTTCTTTCGTTTTCGTTCGTCTTCTTACGTTTTCGTCCGTTTTCTTACGTTTTCGTCCGATTTCTTACGTTTTCGTTCGATTTCTTACGTTTTCGTCAGTTTTTTTATGTTTGCATACGTTTTCGACCATTTTCTTACATTTTCGTCCGTTTTGTTATGTTTTCGTCTGATTCTTTACGTTATTTCTTACGTTTTCGTCCGTTTTTTACGTTTTCCTCAGTTTTTTTTATGTTTTTGTCCGTTTTTTACGTTTTGCCAGTTTTTTTACGTTTGCATACGTTTTTGTCCATACATTTTTTTACGTTTTTGTCCAATTTCTTACGTTTTCGTTCGATTTCTTACGTTTTCGTCAGTTTTTTTTACGTTTGCATACATTTTTTACGTTTTCGACCGTTTTCTTACGTTTTCCTCTGTTTTGTTACGTTTTCGTTTGTTTTCTTACGTTTTCGTCCATTTTTACGTTTTCGTCCGATTTCTTACGTTTTTGTTTGTTTTTTTACGTTTTCGTCCGTTTTTTTACATTTACGTCTGTTTTCGTTCGTTTTCGTATGTTCTCTTCTATTTTCTTACGTTTCCATCCATTTTTGTCTGTCTTTTTCGTTTTTGTCTTTTTCTAAAAACAAATAAAGACGTATAAACCATAAGAAATTGGATGAAAACATAAAAAACGTAAAAAATCGGACGAAAATTAAGAAATCGGACGAAAACGTAAGAAATCGGACGAAAACGTGAGAAATCGGACGAAAACGTAAGAAAACAGACAAAAACGTATGAAATTTGACAAAAATGTAAAAAAACAGGCGAAAACGTAAGAAATCGGACGAAAACGTAACAAATCGGACGAAAACGTATGAAATCGAACGAAAACGAAAAAAAGAGACGAAAACGTAATAAATCGGACGAAAACGTTAAAAGACGGACCAAAACGTAAAAAACGGACGAAAACTAACAAAAACGTAAAAAAAACTGACAAAAACGTAAAAAATGGGCGAAAACGTAAGAAATTGAACGAAAACGTAACAAATCGGACGAAAACGTAAGAAATCGGACGAAATGGAAAAAAAGAGACGAAAACGTAAAAAAACAAACGAAAACGTAAGACATCTGACAAAAACGTAAAAAAACGGGCGAAAAAGTGAGAAATCGGGCGAAAACGTAAGAAATCAGACGAAAACGTAAAAAAAACTGACAAAAACGTAAAAAAACGGGCGAAAAAGTGAGAAATCGGGCGAAAACGTAAGAAATCAGACGAAAACGTAAAAAAATAGACGAAAACGTTAGAAATCAGACGAAAACGTAAAAAAAAGATGAAAACGTAAAAAACAGACGAAAACGTAAGAAATCGGACTAAAACGTAAACAAAC
>BQNB010049611.1:0-41953 GCA_026074375.1 Tanacetum coccineum | reverse complement strand
GTATTTCAGCAACTTAGCACTAAAGGGAGCGTGTACAAGAACATAAACTTGCGGGATTCATAGCATGCGGTAGGCTTCGGTCTAGTAAATGATGATCAAGTATAATTATCAACCAATACCACTGCTTCAGAAAAGGCGACAAAACCATATATACACATCTATAACGATAGAATAGATACATGTGATTGCTCATTACTTAACTCAAACAAGCTAAAGGCATCAATTATTTTGGATACCAAAGGTGGGTACCCGAATATTCTAAAGGCTTATAATTCTCACAATTTAGTGGACTGGGTTGTGCTAGCTATAGTGTCAATCCGGTTGGATTTCCCTTACTAAGAGCATTTTTTAAATTTTTTTGAAAGCATATTAAGATTTTTGTTGAAAGTATCAGTTGCTAAAAATTTTGGCAAGGCAAATATGGAGGGATATGATTAAGTTTTCCTATTTGGCTCCCCTCCACACTTAAGTTGAACATTGCCCTCAATGTGATAACTCAACCATAACCTAGGATCTCTTTTTATACACCAAGGAGTCCTTTACAAGATAACTACAAATCTTCTAAACTTCTATAAGATATCAACATATCTTCTAATTATATAGGATATACATTGAATCATTCCATACATATCACAAAACACGCTTTTATCTCCTCTTCACACGTCTTTATCTTCATGCAGTCTTCAGTCTTTATCAGCAGTATAAATCCCTTCAGCAGTGTTAAGTTTAGTACTAGCAGTACTAACTTATACCTAGCAGTACTAACATTCTTCTAGCAGTACTAACTGGTTTATACTGCCAGTTATGACTTAAGCAGTACTAACACTTTGACTTGGCAGTACTAAGTCTAATGAGTTTAATTCCCAACAATCCTCCCCTAAACTTGTGATTTACCTTCAAATCATCAAGTTTCTTGAATTAAACCTTTCTGAGAGGATTCTTCCAAACATTCTTCTACTTCTGAAGTTGAGACCTTATAAACCTGAGAAGTTCAAATGCCATTTCACTTTCTTGATCAACCTCTAGTCTTCTACTTAACATCCTTGAAAGCATTTCTTGAGTAAGAGGATATTTCTTCTCTATCATCATGTGAATAGCAATTCCAGTATGCATCAGCAACATATGAATTCCACATGAGTCAAATAATCTCCAGCTTATCAAGTTGTAGTCCTGTTGATTCTTCCATATTTCATCTTCTTCATTAGGCTCAAATAAGATCTTCAGATCTCCCCAAAGTAACAAGTCATATCCTTCTGGACTTGTTGTATCATACCTTTCTTGTACCAGTCTGTGTAGATCCAGCACATCTTGCCTATCAAAATCATCAAGCATTTCACTGAATATTTTGTAATTTTTAGAACTTCCATCTCCTCTGATGATTTGATAATACATCATATTTTCTATCAAAACATGTGTCTTCCAGTCAACTATTAGGTATTTAGTAGCAAGAGACTCAACATCAATAGCAATATCATCCCTTAGAACTACATCCATACTATCTCTAAGCTCTTTCTTCTCAGCATCATCCTCTAGTTTCTGTTTCTTGGCATTGTCTTCATCAGAATCTTCTCTTGATCTATTTTTACTAGACTTCTGTTGAAAATCAAATCCAGGTCTCTTCATCACTTCCTTTTCAATCTCAGAATCCTTAGGTACAAAAGCATTATTTTGATCCCATACTCTTTCAAATATACGTCTAATATCTTCATTTTTCATTCCCTTGAAATGACTCAGCTTGTATCCTCCTTGATTCTTCAAATATATACACATATTCTTCCTTACTTCAGCTTTAGAGAAAGATCTATTTGAAGTGCATGATATCTTAGAACAGCAGGATCACTCCAATCAATATCATGGGCTTGATCAGCTTCAGCTACAACTTGTTGTTCTTGTCTTGCTCTATCAAATTCTTCTTATAACTGTTTAGCTATTTCTGCATCCCTAGCAATCCTTTGTCTTTCTTCTTCATTAATCTGTTCTTGAAATCTAACAGCTTCTTCATGCCCAAGTCTTTCTTTCTCTAGTTGCTTCTTTGTCTTCTTCTGAACAAATTCATCTTCTTTCATAATAGCTATTCCATTATCTTTTCTCTTTTCTGCACTCCTTCTGATGTACACTAAATTTTCAACAGCAGTACTAACTTCAGGAGTCGCACTAGTAGTGGTAACAGGTACACTGGCAGTAGTAAATCCTTCAGCAGTACTAACATCAAAATCATATTCCATGTCTTGCTCAGGTTGTACCAATGAGATTGTAGGATCTTTATCAATTTCAGAGATCTTCCTCCCCTGTTTGGAAGAATCCTCTTCAGCATCTTCATCCTCTGAAATAACTATCCTGGACCTTCTCCTAGCTTTGTTTGTTTTGACTTTCTTCTTCAACTTTTTTACTCTTAAGATGAGCTTTGTAAGAGCAGAACTATAATCTTTCTTTGTCTACTGCATGTCATTCTCCAAAACTTCAACTCTATCAGTCAACTTGGTAACCAAATCCATCAATTCATTTTGTTGTTCCTCTATAGATAGTTTATTCTCATCACTAATTACTCTTCTCGCCGCGTGCGACGTTCTTTCTGTCGTTGTCACTACCTTTTTGTCCGGATGCCATTATTGCTCGGCGTGTTTTGGAGGTTGGGGGGGGAGGTGTATTGGTTTATGTGTTTATATATAGCATTTATGTGTTCATTGATTTAATATATTTCTTGAAGACTATATGGCGTCTCACAATTAACAAACTAAAGGACATATATTTGGATTTTGATTCGGGTTTTTTTTTAAAACCTTTTTTATTTTAAAACCTATTAAATAATCTCTGTAGATGAT
Source organism: Tanacetum coccineum (assembly GCA_026074375.1). NCBI lineage: Eukaryota > Viridiplantae > Streptophyta > Magnoliopsida > Asterales > Asteraceae > Tanacetum > Tanacetum coccineum. The sequence goes on along the minus strand of BQNB010049611.1, from coordinate 39,131 downwards.
ATGGATCTTGAGTGTAGAAATTTTGAAGGTTGAATAAGTGTGTATAAAGTTTTTAATGATTGAGTTGTTTTTATGTAATAATTGTGATTGATGGGTTTTGGAAGCTTTTTTCTTTTTTTTGGGGGGATGTTGTTTCGTATGGGGTTTATTTAGAAAGAAAATAGATCACACTTTTCTCATGTATCTTTATTACTAGAAAGGATTGCTTTATTAAGTCAGGACCATTATACACAAAGGAAAAAAAAGAAATACACCCTAACTGATATGTTAACAGTACTAATTTCTTTTTCACCCTTTTCACCACTACCAAGATCTTCCACTAGTTCAGTAGGCTCTTCTTGATCTAAAAGTATCTCAGTATCAGCACTAGTCCTCCCTTGAATCTCAACATCCTCTTGAATCTATAAAGTTCCTTCATCTTGTACCAATGAAATAGATGGGTTTTGATCAATCTCAGCAATTTTCCTCCCCTGTTTGGAAGGATCCTCTAAATCTTCTTCAGTATCAGATATAACCACTCTTGCCCTTCTTCTAGGTTGCCTTGACTTAACTTTATGTTCCAACTTCTTCATCCTCATGATGAGCTTAGTGTAAGCAGCACAATAGGTTAGTTTTGTCTACTTTAAGTTAGATTGCAAATCCTCCACTTTCTTGGACAATGTGGTATAAAGAACTGTCAATTCATTAAGTGACAAATTGTCCTCTTCACTTCCAAGTGATTGAACCCTTAGGTGAGATGAATCATAAGGCATGGTAGCAGGCTCTTCTGCATCATAGGTTGTTTGCATAGATGGTGGTGTAGTTGGTGGTTGAGAGGTGGACGGAGCACTAGTAGGTGTGGGATAGGACTCAACTGGGACTGTTGATCCTTCACCCTGCTAAATTAAACCTTGAACAAGCATGCTTGGAAATAGTGGAATGTCCACCCAAGTACAACCCTTGGAAACCCTTCTCATGTTGTTGAATAGTTTTTGTGTGAGGGAAGGAGCAACATAAGTTCTTTTGTGAGGTAGAAGATGTCTTTTGTGCTTGTTTAAAAATATTTGAATAAATCTTGGATACATCAAACATTTAGACTTACTATCTAAGTTTTTCAGCATTCCTTCAAAAAGAGTACTTATCTACTCGTGCTATAACAGTATGCTGAAGATCTCGTAACCTTTAGAGTCTGATACGTGAAGTCAAGATAGATATGTTTGCAGTGATTCCTGTACTAAATTTGTTCCCAAGCAGTTTTTCTTAGGAATTAAGCAATGAAGAATAGTAGTAAGTCTAAGGATGTCGGGGCAAGTGTAAGGGTGATAGAGTAATGTGTAGCACACTTTAGAGGAGATACTCATTGTAATAGTGAATCAAGATAGTCATTATCGGCGAATAAGTAGAAAGTTGCTTAAATAATTTCAGTATGTATGGGTAGTGTATAGTTATTGTACCATCGCAAATCTTCCAAACTTAAGTAATGTTCTCCCCCCATATTTCATGCCCCCCCAAACTTAACAGTCTTATCTTTACCATCAATAGTAGCAGTTATTTCTTCTCTCCATCTTCAAGTGTGCTTGTAGAAAGCAGTTGCCAAAACTGTTGAATGAGGTTGAAGTATAGTAGTAGGATTTTCAGGTAAGAGCAAACTTTATGTGACTGTAGTAGAAGAATCTAAGAGATCTTATGATATGTTCTTATGTTTTCTTCTGTTGATTTGTTCTGTGTTAAATAGACAGCATTACCGAGTGTATTGTGTAGATCATCCTGAGTTTATTGTCGATACTATATGGTCCAGTTGGTGGATTCGGGGTGTCGAGTGTAATGAAGTAATGTAGATTAGGTTGCGAGTTGTGCAGGATGTAAGGATTATGAGGATCATGTGGTGAATGTAGTAATTTCTCTCGTGAGATATTATAGGAAGTACTTAAGGTTTTGCGTTGACCGACTAAATAAGATTGAATCTTTTTCTCGATGAAATCTTATAAGAGAAAGAAATATCAAGAATTGTTAAAATCATAGGCCCCTATAAGCAAGTTGTTGGCGGAAATATCTCAACGGCTATTAATTAATTAAGAAAATTATGTTATACCTAATACTAATGGTCACCATACCAGTTACTACTTTTAGCTCAACAGTACCTACTTAAAGTCCATCAGTATTAACATTAACCTGCAGTCTTAAGATATGCCTAGCAGAGAGTTACTAACTTAATACTGAGTTAGTAATTAAGTTTATGCCAAGCAGTATAAACACCAATGTTGTTCCAACAAGCATTTCCATCATAAATTTAGGTTCTCACAAGCTTTCTTTCTGTTTTTCATCTTATAATTTCTCTAATTTCTTTTCCTCACTGAAACTCTCTGTCTGTTTTTCATACTTCACATCTCTCTTTCTATTTTTAAGCTCACTGGCATTTTTCATTTCTTTTGGACTCTACAATTTACTCTTTCTGTTTTATATCACAAATCTCTATATTCTTTTGAAACTTACAATTGCAGACAGTTTTGTACAATGATGCCATCAAATTTATATTTAGTTGCTTACGGTCCCCCTCCCCACAATGTTCTACAAGTGTCGTGTATACGCTGTGAGAGTGGGCGAGCATTAGACAATTTTGGATGTAGTCTTAAACATTAGTTGTGAGCATTACACCCCCCAATAGGGTTTCATGGAACCCTTGTGGACCACTTACCTGAACCAGTTCCTTAAGAACCTTGGCTCATTATGTGTTGCATGGATGGGTATCCTATTGATGTTTCCACTGTCCTGCTCTGCTTCTAAGCTAGAAGCAGTAGTGGCAGCCCTTTCCATTTTGTCTTCCCACTCCTTATAGACAGTCTCATCTACAACAAGGTTAATAGGTCCACTAGACTAAGATATCTCAGTGGTCCTTATGGCTTTCCTAGGTTTGTGGGTCTTTTTGGGTTGATATGATAATGGAGCAATGATTGGTTTTATTATTATCAAGTTGAGTAAATGTGGATATGGGTTGGGGATTAGTGGGTTGTCCTGACCCTTTATCCATATCTACTTGATGTTTCAATCACTTTCATTCATTCTCAACTGACCTCCCCTCAAATAATGCTTTAAAGGTTAAGAATTTGCTTAATAGTTGTAACTTTGACTCTAATGATATCCCAGCAGTACTAACTTTAGCTCAGCAATACTAACTTTTGCCTGGCAGTACTAATTTTCTGCCTAGCAGTATTAACCTTACAACTACCAGTTTTAACTTCAAACCTCATTAATCATAACTTCAACAAATTTTAGCTTCAAAGATTGAGTAATCCAATGCTAGCAATAAGAAAGTTGAACCTGCTAACATCAAATGCCTTTGTGAGAAGATCTGCAACATTGTAGTCTGTATGAATCTTGATCACTTGAATCAACTTCTTTTCATAAGAATCTCTGATGAAGTGGTGCCTAATCTTTATGTGCTTTGTTTTAGAGTGAAACACTAGATTCTTCACAATACAAATGGTGCTTTTGTGTTATCAGTTGTGTTATAATCTTGGTGTTTGTGCAGTGTGTTGTGAACCCATAATCACTCTCGCATGTTGATTCTCTGTTGAGCTCTCATACGCACCCCCCCCCCCCCGCGAGCCAGTGCAACATACTCATGCTTCAGTCTTGCCCCCCATGTTTCAGCTGTGATGTTTTGTGCTGACGTCAGAAGAGTCGCTAAAGTAGATTGGCTATAACCTTCATGAAAATAATTAACCTTTGCTTTAAGAAATTAACAACCTTGCTCTGTTTTTTGGTATGGATTTCTGTCAAGGCTAGCACCAGCATAATCACTATTTGAAAAAGCTTCCAAGTCAAATGGTGAATCTCTAAGATACTAAAGGCCTAATTTAGGTTGACCTTTCAAGTATCTAAAGATCCTCTTCACAACATGGAGATGTGAGGTATTAGGTGTAACTTGGAACCTTGCACAAGCACACACAGCAAACATTGTGTCAGGCCTAGAAGCTGTTAAGAACATCAATGATCCAAATTATTGATCTGTATAAATGAACATCCACATTGTTAGCTTTTTCATCCTTGACCAATGCCTTATTAGACTCCATAGGAGTGCTTGCTGTCTTTACAGTGGCAAAATCAAACTTCTTTAATATTCCAGCACATATTGTCCTGGCTAATTGAAGAGTCCATCCCTCCTTCTGGTGTACTTGTTAATCCTAAGAGAAAGTGGTTCCCAATCAGAACTTTTCTAGAATCTCTCTGCATCAACCTTTAACACTCATCACATAAAGACTTTCTTTGAGTGACCCAAAGATGATTTCATCAACATACACCCTTTATAACAAGAATATCTACATTATCTTTTTTGATAAACAAATTTTAATCATAGTTGCCTCTTTAAAATCTATTTTCATTTTAAGTAAGGTAGATAGGTCTCTTACCAGGCTTAAGAGCTTGTGTTGACCATATAAAGCTTTTTTACCTATATCTTTGTCAGAATATATGGATCTTCAAAATCAGGAGGTTAGGCAAAAATATACCTCCTTTTCTATTAGTACATTTAAGAAAGGGCACTCGTCACATCCATCTTGGTAACACAAGAGAACCATTAAATGATGCATTAGGCTTAAAAATAAACCTGATTGCTTTTTACCTTAGACAACAGGAGAGAAAAAACCTTATCATAAAAAATTCATTCTTCTTGGGTATAACCTTATGTAACCAGTCTTGCTTTGTTTCTAACAACAATTCCTCTTTCATCTTTCTTATTTCTATAGACCCATTTGGTTCTAATTGGCCTCTTGCCATTAGGTAAATCCACCAGAGTCCAAACCTTTTAATGTTTAAATTGCAGAAGCTCCTCTTGCATTGCTTCTACCCAGCTTGGATCTTCCAAAGCTTGAATCGCCTTCTTGGGTTCTTTTTTAGAGAGAAAATATGCAAATAAGCAGTTTTAATAATCTTTGTGATTTGTTCTTCTCTGCTTATTAATGTAACACATTATAGCATGTTCATCAGAAATCTTGGTCATTCTTCTTGTTTGAATAGCTGAATTTAAGTCTCTAATGATCTAGTCTTTAGGATGATCCTTGTCAATTCTAGTTGTAGGAATAGGACTGACATTCATGGTTGTTTCCAAGTTGTTTAGGTCAGCCTCTGCACCCACATCTTCATCATCATAAGCATTACTAAAAATTCCAGTATCATTCATTAGAGTCACATTTGAAACAGGTGGAAGTGTAAATGCATTTTTGAAAGGAGAAAATTGTTCAAATAGATGTTCCTTAAATGCATTAGAAGCTTTAGCAGCATTAACCGGTGATGATAAATCATCATTAGTACAAGATGGTCCAACAGTACTAACAGGTGTACTAACAGTATTAATACTATTAATGCTGTTAGAATGTCCAGTTTGCTTTTCTTGTTAAAGTAACCTTTCAAACTCATTTCTTGTGACTTATTCATCCAGATCCCATCTTATTTGTAAGCTGTACTATGGACTGAGTCATAAGTCTCTCGCAAGTCTTATGAAGGAAGAATTTGCATGTTACGCAGTGTCGTGCTTTCATGCATAATGAGTCCTATTCTTAGACGCTTTGGGACTAGATTGTGTATAGAATGGATGCATTTGAGCAGGATGAGGATAGTTACTGACGTGTTTGTAGTAGTAGTTATGAGAATTAATCGAGTGTGTATCCTTATTTTCAGCTTGACCTGCAAAAATGTAGATCTCTTTTCCCAACAATACCATTAGTATGATTTCATTGCAATAACTGGCACTTGTTCATAGATTTTAACAAGAATCAACTTCAAAAGCTAGTCTGGTCATTTTCCTGTCCATTTAGGTTCATTTTCAAGAACTATCTAATAGTGTAGATGCTCTATCTGTGATAAAGAGTCTACGCTGTGGATCAGTGGCATATCGTTGGAATCCAGATCTAGAGTTAGTTTGACTATATAACGTCGACATTGCGCGCCTATAGAGCAGAATAGAATAAATGTTTGATATCCTGAGAGCTCGCATAAACATTACCATCTCTATCAAGCTGGTGTCTATGATGAGCTTAGATTGCTGTACTCCATTGATGTGCGACATGTTCGCTTATTCCTGAGGTGGTTTAACAAGCGACACATACCCAAACAGAACGTTATCATAGAATGCAGTCAGTAGAGAATAGGCCATAAGTATTCGCTCACGAGATTGTGTATAGCTACTAGACGCATACAAGGAGTATGTGTCTTAGATTACCTTCGTTGTATCGAAGAAAGCGTAGAATGTAAGCTTACTCAGCGGGATTGTTGAAAGCACATAGCAAGCAATCTACGCTCGCTTCTCTGTTTCAGCCCAAAGATGGTTGGTACTTGAGTCAATCTAAATATTCTTGGCAAGCCTCTATTAGTGTTTAGTTCTCCTTTCAGCAAAACACCATTGACCAGTTAAGCTTAGTTGAAAGTATACCTAGCAATACTAAATTCCCTCTTAATACCCGAGCTAATTTGCTCAGAGACTGATGCGTCTCAGTCTCTAAGGGATATATGTTAGCGTGACACGTACGGTGGTCCCGTAGTAGCTGTGTCCGTAACGACCATCTGATAAACTTTTACTTTATGGTATAGTTGTTTTCTATTTCTGGTATGCAACCCCCCCCCCCCCCCCCGGTCCCTACCCCTAATATCTCCACTAGTATATCCGTAGTGGCGTAAACAAGAATACCTAAGAAAAATCTACTAAAAGTCTTCGTGATCAATAGGCAACAAGGAACTTTTTCATTTAAACACTTCTTAACATTTGTAGGACTAAATAGGATCTATTGAAGCATATGTAAGGGTTGGCTTTTGAGTTCACAGTTTGGCCTTATAGGAGACTTTGAGTTGCTTTCTTTCTACAGCAACTCATAAGAAGTGGTCATTTGACAAAAATCTTGAGGCAAACCTCTAACAAGATTTCCCCTCACAAGTTTGTTCATGTTTTTAAAGTTTGTGTGACCAAGCCTCCTATGCCATAAATTGGATTCATCAATTGTGGCCTTAGCAAAGAGGCAAGTTAAACCTTTAGTGGGAACAACACGCTTTAGGTCAACAACTTGTAGAATGTTATCTTTTCTTAGGATACTCTCAGCAAACTGCCCCGTGTTGTCTAACTTCCTTAAAGAGACGTCTTGAAGTGAGTGCATAGAAGCAAGATAGAGATAGATGTACTATCTAGAGCTTTCAGTGTCATCAGTAATATAAGAGAACATTATTCTTTTTTTCACAAATTTGTGACACACGAACCAGGTTATACTTAGCTAGAAAACCGGCTCTGTATGTTATTCGAAACGTTTGTCAGCATACGATGATCACGCGTAACTATCTCCAGTGTTACTAGGAGTGCTGGCGTGTTCCTTCTGCTCAATGGATTTGACGTGTTTACTCTATTTCCAGAAATTCTACCTTTACCATCTCCATAGAGTTATATACAGTAACCATCTTCATAATCTTCATATTCAGGAAGTAATGAGTGTTTCGGTTATTCAGTCTCGTTCTTTGTGCCTAGAGCAACCATTGTCAATAACTCCTTTTTCCTATGAGGTCATGCGTTTGCCTCGTCTCGTGAAGAAGAGCGATGGTATCGTCAGCGCCTGCAACATATATAGTAAGAGTATAGTTTGAGACTTGTCTCGAAATTTAAGATCCCAAGCCATTATTATGAATTGGATCTGCCTCATGCATCAATGTAAGAATATTCTTAATGTATTAGAAGAAGAGAGGTCAGGCATTTGCATTACTAGAGATACGGGATTGTACGTTCTGACTCGTATCAGAGATATTTTTTCAGTGCGTGTGGTCTGTGAGATGTCCAAACCCAGCATAGCTGAGGCATTAACAGCTTTAGCACTTTTTTCCCATTTAGGTGTTTGGTTTGTGATATCCTTTAGGCTGTATATAGAGGCAGTGGCGTTACACGGCAGAGTCAGAGTAGTTGCTTTTAACCCTGATAGTCTGAACCTCTGTTATTTGATAAATATTGTGCGTGTGTGGTGAAATTGGCCTCGGTTTATGTGACTGTCGATAATATCCTTTTTGTAATACATTTGATATTGATCTTGGATGGATTCATAGTTGGGTTTTGAGAGCCAACGGTATTAACTGGTCGTCCAAGCAGTTATTAATTCTGCACCTGCAGTTTAACACTTGCACCAGCAGTATTAATTTTACGAGACCTGGTTAATACTGCTTGTGGAACAAATCTTCTATTAGGGTGAGGGTGAGTCATTTTATTAGCAAAGTTCTTGTGATTCACCTTACTTGAGTTGTTCCACACTAGTCTTATAACCTTTTTATCACACACATAATGCAGATGCTCAAAACTACCACAAACATAACAAGCTTTATTAATCATTTTAAAGTCACTTCCTAGTCTTTGGGACATTAGATTGTTCTAGTTTCTTTGGTTCCCCCTAGGATAGTGTTTGTTTTGTTTAGGTGTTTCTACCTTCTCTACTATTTCCCTAGTAGACTTAACAAATTTTATCTTTTCAATGCTAGGTCTAACAGTTTTATCCTCAACATTAGGTATAAATTCTACCTCACTATCATCATCAGAATTCCAATCCTTAATGACTGGAGGTCTAAAGCTGTTTTCCCTAATAGTTTTAGGTTCTACAGCATCACCATTATTTTTTACACCAGCAGACTTATGATTTGACACAACTTTCTTAACATTAATAGGTGTAACAAAAGTAGTAACATCCATATTCTCACTTTCAACTATTTCATCCATAAATATTAGATCAGGTTTGCGAGGTATGAAATTCCCTGTATAAGGTGGTGAAACTGCATGCTATCCCTTGGACTTATTATACTCCTGATTTTCTAACATCTCAGATGAATTCACAAAACTTTCTATTGCGGGAGAAGCTGCAGTAGAGAAGCATGCATGTATATCTATTCAGTTTTTAACTTGTCAATAAACTTTGACTTTCTAGTAAAATCGATTCAAGATTTAGCTGATTTTTGAAACTTCCTACTAAAGTTTAGCTGTACTCATCTCTCTCTTTTTCTGCTTTTTCCAATTTCTTTTTGTTTTCAACTATAGCATTATCTCTTAGTCTAACTTCAAGTTTTAAAACATTAATGCTTTCTTCAAACACAGTCTCATTTTTCTTATAGTAAGCTAGTCTAGCTTCTACTGACTCTAAACCTGCTTTATAAGATACTAAATTAAATTGATACTTATTGTATTCTTAATTCAAATTGTCAAATTGTTCTTTAAGAGTAGCATAAGCTTTTACACATGATTTAGAACAAGAATCTACCTCAGAATCTGAACTGTAAGAACTTCCTATTGATGTATGTGCCATTAATGCAAAGTTTGTAGGATGCTCTTCTTCAGCTTGGTAGCTCCAATTCCATCTTGAGCAACCAATGCATTTTCATTGGGAGTTTCCACTGTCACAGTTCTTCTATTATTCTTATTTCCTCTTTTCTCCTGATTTCTTGGAAGTCTACATTCTCTTGCAAAGTGACAATATTTATGACAATTGTACTTAATCTTGTAAGTTCAAGTTCATATATCTTTAAGTTGTTGTACAAGTCATCCAAACTGATGGTTTTAATTTCCACTTTGTTCCTCCAGATCAAAGCATGAGTCTTCCATTCAGATGGAAGACTTCTTAACAGTTTTCAGTTCATGTCTTCTTGTGAAATAACTTCACCTTGAATCTCCAACTAACTAATAAGTTTTTGTAACCTTTCAAAAGTTTGATCCATTATTTCTAAACTTGATCCTGCAAAGTTCTCATATTGTTGCTTGAGTAGTGTCCTCTGAACTTTCTTAGAATCCTTGTTTCCTCCATACCTCTTCTCTATGGCTTCCATGAGCAATTTTGCATCCTTATATGAATGGAACTTCAGTTGATATTTATTAGGGAGTGCCATCAATAGAGTTTCTCTAGCTTTTATCTCATTCCTCCTGTCTTGTTTTTCTTCTGCAAGTAGTGGTTAGCACTAGTTCTCTGGCTCGGTTTACTACCTAACTTCTTCTGATTTTGTGTTCTCGAGCTTTGGTTTTACATATCATAGATATTACTGCCAGAGGGAGTATTCAGTCATGTAAAAGTATGGTTTCACATATCCTCAATGATGTACTAGAGCTCATATCCCATGGGTTGTGGATGGGGTTTTGCAAGTCTAGAGGGGACGCGTAGTGTGTTGTGTGTTTTATTTGGTAGTTCCAGCCCTCCAATCTTCATCACTAGAAATAGATCTAGGTAGAGTGTGGTGTTGTGTTCTTGATTACGCGCACTGCAGAGATCTGACTCATGTCAAGGATGATTGCACGAAATTGTTGTATTTTGCTATATTTTTCAGGACCACTTGTTGATCCTTAAATAAAGAGATTTTTAAATCCTTAGCTTGATGTAAGGTTTAGTATACTTATATAAATACAAATGTACCTAAGAGGAAACTTTGTGTTCGTTGATACTAAACTAGCGGAATCTAGTTCCTATACCACTAAGAGAATAAACAAAACAATGTATGTTTGACAAACAGAAAATATAACCAAATCAATAAGCTCCAATATATTAATACGAACACTCTTTGATAGTGTTAGGGTTTACAACCTTGAAGCTATGGATACTATAAAAGACTGATATGGTGTGTTCCTAATGCCAAAACCTAGGATCTCCTTTTATACACCAAGGAGTCCTTTACAAGATAACTACAAATCTTTTAAACTTCTAAAAGATATCAACATATCTCCTAATTATATAAGATATACATAGAATAAGTCCATGCATATCGCAAAACGCGTTTATCTCTTCATCATTACTAATCTTCATGCAGTAGTGTTAAGTTTCTCTTCAGCAGTATTAAGTTAGTACTGGCAGTACTAACTTTTACTCTAGCAGTACTAACCAGTTAGTTACTTGTTAGTATTTTATAATCTCGTGCAGTCTCTCTCACTTTTTATACTTGGTTTACTAAAATTGACTCACTAGCAGTATAAACTTTGTAGAAGTCATTAATTCCCAACAATATTCGTCTTCTAAATAGATATATCTTCAATACGGGGTATAGGCTAGCAGTGGATACGCCGTATAAGTCTTCAAATATTCATGATATCTTTGTGAAGTTTAGGCGATGGGGATACGCCGTACTATTCCTTATTGGATACGGCGTATGGGTCTTCAGAGACAGATTCTTCAAATGTCTTCGTTTATGTTCCAAAATGCACGCCTTTGAGCTAATTCTTCACCAAGTGCTCCATAATTACTGCAAAACTAAATATCAAATGGGATAAGAAATATGGGATAAATGATGCTAATTTGATGTATGTTTTAGACGTCATCAATAAGTCACCACCATTCATGTCAATCTAAAAATCAAACATTACCTAATTACCTTATGCACATTAACAATTCTTTTTATTAGGTATTCTCTAATGAATTCCAAGCATGTAACGATAGGCTTATCCCTCCCATCTACAAGTTGTCTGTTAAGCACTTCACACATGTTGCTCAACAATACATCAAAGTGTGCTCTTCCTAAAAGATAAATTCATAAAATTTAAATTGTTTCAAGACAAGTTCAATTGAAGCAATACAATTTCAATGTACAAGTAATTATACCAAAAAATAAGACCTAGACAAGCGTTGGGAAGCAATCTTTTTCAAACATTCATAAGCTTTTTTATTAAAATCTTTAGGTTTATCCATGTGCTTATCAAACCTCTACATAGTAGTAGGTATTTTACATCTCCATAACATCTCCTTGTACAATTGAACTTTCCAAGACAGCTTCATATTGTCATAAATGTGCTTAAGGCAAAACCGATGCTCATCACTTAGAAATGTCTCTGCAATTGTTGGTATGATACCCTAAGACAGTTGAAATTCAAAACAAGTTTAATTAATATTGTTGAAATATAAAAACAGTTGAAATATAAAATAAGATTTATAGAAACCATACCTTTTGCCTATCTGATATAAAAGAAAATTTTAAGTTTATGAAAAGCTCTAAGTGTAACACCCGCCCCGAGGGGCATCGGATTGCGCAGCGGAAATTAGCAATTTGGTGTTACTAAATAGCATCCTTTACCACGAATATAGAAAACGACCTAAATAAGACGTTTAAACCACATGTGTTCCATAATTATTCAGAGTTAAAATGCGTTAGGTCCCCACATAATCGTAACCCCAACCATACAGTATTTGAAAGACAATTGTTCAAATAAAAGACATTGTTTTAAACATAACACAAGACATTGTTTTTGAAAGACTGGAACACACAAGTAGCCTTTCCTTTAATTCAATCACCATACACGCACGACACCTCCACGCCATCGTTGCCATCAGCCTTGATTACCTGGGATAAAACATGTTTAAAACGTCAACAACAAAGTTGAGTGAAATTCATGGAGTTTAAAGAAATCAGTAAGTAAAGATCTTTGAACACATAATTAGTTCTCGGGAAAACAAAGTAACAAATGCAATGTATAGAAACTTCTTTTCTTTTGCGCATTAAGCTCATGACACCGAACGTTAACAATACATATGGCATTTCATATGTTTAAGTGCCTCAAACTAGGTATTATTGTCATATACCTTCTATATTTCTAATAACAAAATGTCCGTTTGACAGGGTGTTCACAAGGATTTAAATCCCGGACAGGGCCTTGTTCAACCCCAATAGATCTATTTAATGCATTTAGCGTTCACCCATATAGGCGATTGACGATTAAGAATTAAGGGACTTTGACAATAGCATCTTATGCGAAAACTATCTTCATATCAGACTTGGCATACCATATAACATCATATGTGTTAGATTTTATAAAAAAAACATGTATTCCCCCTCGCTGTTTAAACATTTTAAAATAGTTCAAAGCCAAGGCTATGAAACTGCACTTAAGTAAAAGATTCACACCAAAGTGCAAATCACAATCAAAGCACAATAATTTATGTCTCAACCTGCGACCTATATAATCAATATGATGGTATGGTGACTAATAGTATATTAAATCATATTAATGAGTATATATGTATTACTATTAAGGTAAATATAATCATATACTAATATCTTAAGTGACGAGCAAATCATGTTCGCTTTGACTTATCATCAACTATTAACAACTTTTCTTTACAAAGTTTACATTTTTAGAAAGTTGACGAAAGTAAGGATAATATAATCCAAAAACTTAGCTTTTCACTTAATTTAACATAAACTTTATGAACCCTTTGCTTGTTATAAACTATATTCAAAATTATACGCAAGTTTGACTTTCAAAAGTCAAACTTTGTAGTTGACTTTTTACCGAAAAATAACTCAAACTTGACTTGGCCGTAAAATCTTTGTTTTTATGAGTTACAAGGCCTACCTTATATCAAAACAGACCTTAGAACATCATTTATCATATTTGAAAGCCTAATTTAGATTTCAAAAATTTCTCGACATGCTATGATCAAGTCAAACTTTCTAGTCAACAAAAGTCAACACAAAGTCATACCAAAACTTATTTTTAACAAAATCTAACCCAGTGGAACAGTTATATATAATGAACACAAAAGATAACGGAAAAACAAAGGATACGATACAGTGCAAAAGGATATCACAAGGACATGATCAAGGAATACAAAGATAAGGTAATGACAAATCAGGAAGTCAATTCTTAGTGTTAAAGGTAAGTTGAATCAGAAAATCTGAATCAAGTCCAAATTACCAAGCCCAAAATAATCATATCATATGTTATCTCTGGAGTAGATAGCTCCAAATGTGAAAGGTGTGGAATTGCACCCAAACATCAGTCACCAAATATCAAAAAAATATCATATTGTCATAATCCATCGAATACAAAACAAATCTAGGATGCATCCATACGCCCCTTAAACAAATAATAATCTTCATAATGCGCATATAATATCAAATGGGGGACGGTGTGAGAAATCACTCACCCACACATGAGTCATGCCAAAGGTGCATCAATGACACGGCCATGTTACCTTCATGGCTAGGAAACAAATAGTGGCTCGGGTCTCAAACTGAAGAGTTTCAAAACAAAGTCATAGCAAAGTTCATTTAAAGGGATATAGCAAATGTTCAATGTCAAGGTTCAATATTCAAAGGTAGATTGCAAGGTTTCACGATAGAACATAATAACAGATCATTATAGAAGCCAAATAAAAGTCTCAGAGCAAATGTAGCAAATCACATAAGAAAATCATTGATAGAGAGGAATATGCCATGAGAAACTTAACGATATGGTCAGAATTATATGTACGTAACGACGACAAACAAAGTACTACTTTATCGTTAGTAATAGTAAGTCGGTAGGTGTCAAGTAATATCCGTACCTTATTTCCGAAGCAAAGCATAACCAAGTAAATCACACTAGAAATCAAATCACTCCTCTTCGACCGAACTTTCGTCTATGATGAATTCGAAATTACAAAACATTCATTTAAGTTATATTTTATTTTTAGAAAACTTTCCATTTTAGTAACTTTCATTTTTAGTAACATTCCATAGTTAGTAATTTCCCTTTTTTGTAACTTTCCATTTTTAGTAAGTTTCAAAATTGGTAATATTTCTTCATTGAGATTCTATTAAGGATTTTGAATTGCTTAGGGAACTGAATATTGGGGTTTATTCCCCCTCAACTCTTACAAGTTTAGGTTAAAATATGAAAATTTCTATATTTTAGGGTTTAATATGAAAAAACAATTAATTTCAAGGTTTAAAGTGTAAATATCAAAGTTTCACATTTGATTCAGATTATACCTTCCATTTTCTGTATTTAGAAGTCAACTTAATTTTATTATTTTACATATTTAGTCCTTTTGGTTTATTAAATTATTTAAACATTATCTTTAATTATCAATAATTACAGAAACAAGCCCTTATAAATTTCAAATATGACAAAATCATAATTTATACATTAAATACTAACTAACCTTCCACTTTTCAGGAATTGACAATTCAGTATCCTTCTCTTTTAATTAATTACATTCTAATTACTTGATTATATGTTAATTTACCATTTTAATCCAAATAATATAAAATGACATTTGATACCCCCCCAACTAATTTTATACAGAAATATATTAAATATAATCTACATGTATAATACTGACCCCATAGTTTCAGAAATTACAAACAATGTCCTTCTATAATTTTAAATAGAAAACGAGTAACAATTAAATCCACTAAAACCCTAATTTGATTTTTCCCAATCACAAACACAATTATTACCCACTCATTAGAATTAAATGAACCTGGAGAAAATAGCAAAACCCTAATCCTAGTTTGTTTTATCATTTTTCTTTCCTTTTTCCTTTTATTCGAAAATCGGCAAACCAAGAAAAATCTCCAATAATTATTAGATTCCTTCCTAAATTTTTCCAAAAATTGTTTTGTGTTATATGTGATTTGACAAACCTTAGAAAAATTCTTAAAATCAATTTTAAAAGTAACTTTGTGCCGAACTATATTATTTAACTCCAAAAATTAGGGTTTCCAATATGATTTAATTTATAAAATCAAAATAAAATGCATGAACATTTTTCCCATGTGTAGAACGAATTAATATGATGAAAAATGAGTTAAAAAAATACCTTTGATGATCCTTGATGATTTTATGAATTATTAGTACCCGGTTGAGATTTTCGAACCCAAAACAATACCAAAATCGAATCAATCACTCCAAAAACTTCCCACTATTTTTCCCACACTCCTTGACCTTCAAATCACCTTAGAAAAATCGTGCAAGCCCTTGGAAATTTTTTTACCACCTCCTTTAGGTTTTTAGGGTTTCGGGAATTTAGTTTTAAGGAATTTTACAAATGAAAAATGGATAGATAAATATAATATGATATTATGCCGAGTTATAGGGCTTTAAAATGAGGTTAATTTTTTTTATTTTTCTTTTTGTTAAAAAAATCAGATTATAACTTTGCAATATTTATTTTGTTATTATCTTCATTTATTTTATTTAATTTGTAACATATAATTAACTAAATATTAATAATTTGGCTAATTATATATAACCATAAGTATTAATTATTTTTCTTACATGTTTAATAATAGGTATTGTAATCTCACAAAAATTTACATAATTGTCACTCACATTTACATTTTTTTTATAATTATCCTACCTTAAATGATATTTTATTTGCTTTTTATGAAATTTTTTTGCATTAGAGGTATTTTGGTATTTTACATCATGTTGAGATTTTTAGGTTTTGAACTTCTTCCCTCTAAAATTTCTCCGTACTCGAAAATTCGAATTGAACGGAATTGGAAAACGTAAATGAGAAAAAACAAAACGAACACATACCGACTAGACAAGATAAATGAGGATACTAGCTCGCATAGATTCTTCGGTCTCCCAGGTATCCTCATACCGCTATGGGTGATTCTTCCAAAGAATCTTTCACAAATGGAATAGCTTTGTATCTCATGGACTCTCTCTTGATGTTACAGAATGGTATTTTCAGGTGCCTCGGCAAAGGACATATTCAGGCTGCAATCTGATCAAAAGGATAAGATGCGTCATGCAATGGATGATCTTGGTTATCCCTCAAAAGTGATAAATTGCAAAGACATCGTGAACTGTGTGATAACTGCGGAGGAAGAGCCAGTCGATACGAAACCTCTCATTACGTTCCAACAATATTTCAAACGGACGATGAATCGAGGACTGAGCTTGCCTTGATTCCAAAATGTTTATCTCCTCATAAATGCGCGAATTCCTTCAGAAATAACCCGTTCTCCAACTTGTAATTCTAAGTCACGTCGATGCTTTATCAGCATACTCTTCTGTCGACATCTAGCCTCTTTTCAATTTTCTCCTTAGCAACGGCCAACTTTCTCATTAGTAAATCTCGATGTGCTCCAGACTTCTATCTAATACGCTCAACTTCATCATCCCAGCAATAGGTGCTCGGACATTTTCTACCATACAAAAGCTCGAGGTGTGCCTTGATGTAGCATGCCATTATTATTTATGCAAACTCACATCAAGCACAAATAATTCATCCCATACTACCTGTCCGTTCCAAGCAAAAGCCCTCAACATATATTCAAAGTCCTGAATGGTCCCTCTCTGGACTGACCATCGGTTTGTGGATGAAAATGTGTACTGAACTCTAAGACGAGTTCCCGCAAGCTTCTGTAATCCTTTCAAAAAATGAGACCGTAAACTTCGGATCTCTGCCTCGGAACATTAGAAGTCGAATAAGTACCCCCCAACTGCTGTCTAACGATTTTCTGTCAAAAGATCTCCGTCCCAACTTACCTAATACCATAGTTCATTCGATATGGGTAAGAAATGAGAGGATGGTAGCCGATCAACAACCACCCATATAGCATCATGTCTTTTATGTGTAGAGGGCAAAACCAGTAATGAAATCCATTAGAAATCTCATCTATTTCCTACACAGAATCTCCATCGGCTGTGTAACAAACCACTAGCTATTGATGTTAAATTTTGACATGCTGGACAAAGTCATACATTTGGATACAAACGTAGCCACATCTTGCTTCATGCGTTCCACCAAAAGTATTGTTTCAAATCTCTGTAATCTTGTTGAACTGGGATGAATAGTAAATGGAATGAACTATGAGCTTCCGTCATATACCTTTCTCGCGATGTGCGCTGATTTCATTTGGAACACAATTAGCATATCTTCAAAACCACACAACACTTCATCATCAACACGAACTAAGTATGATTTACGTCTTCAATATTCTACACTAAAAGCCCACAACCTCACGTCGTCCCTTTGAGTTTCTTTTGATCTGTAGGCATGAGGTTGACTCTATTCTCATTACTCGCCCAAAAGCCACCGGAACCTCGTACACATAGCTCATCATTCCAAAGATCTTATAATCATGAAGGATTATCGGAATCAAAAACATGCTATCATCCAAGATTTTCGGACTATGTGCGCTGGCATCCCACATTAGCTCTTGCCCGGATAGTACTGGATGTTAGTGTTCATATCATTCAGATGTTATCAACCATCTTCTCTGTCTCATGTTAAGTTCTCGGGGGCTGGGTAAAAAATATATTTGTGACTCTTATGTCTGTAAATATATCACAAGCTTCACCATCAGATAGTTGTCTCTAGATATTCAATCAAAAACCAAGCAGCTAACTCAAGATCTTGGGTTGGTATAATTACTTCTAAGGCTTCAAGCATCTTGAAGCGTAGGCGATCACCTTACCATGCTTGCATCAAAACATAACCCAAACCTTTCTTCGATGCATCTTGTGTATCTGTCAGAAAACCAACGGAAATCTGATCGGAAGAGTCAATATACTGCAGTCACCAATCTCCGTTTCAATTTCTCAATAACTCTCATTACGCTCATCCGTACACAACCCAAACTTTCACCCCTTTCTCATCAGTTAGGTACGAGGTAAAGCTTAATCGGGAGAAACCTTCAAACAAAAACGTCTCGTAATAGCAGCAATAGCCCTAGAAAACTTCTCACCTCCGTCACGGATAAGAAGGTCTTCGGCCATTTGGTGATAGCTTCCAAAAAACCCTTTTTTTTTTTGATTGATCCATAATGATGCGTCTGCGATACAATATGACCAAGGAAAGCGACTTGATGTTGTAAACCAGAACTCGCACTTCGAAAATTTCGCCATTACAACTTCTTCTGCCAACCCCAACCCCCAATCCTTCCCTGCCTAAGGAATCTCCACCACAAGTCCGTTAGATGCTTGCTCATGCTCCTTCTTCAGACTTGGAGTAATCGAGGATGTCGTTGATGAACAATAACAAACTTATCAAGGTACTCGTATTAGAAAATACGGTTCATCAAATCCTTAAACACGGCCTGGAGCTTTAGTAGACCGATGGCATAACAAGAACTCGTAGTGGCCATAACCGTTAGTACGAAAAAGTAGTTTCTTTGGTTTATGCTAAGTCTTAGAAATTTCCATGGTTCTCTCACTACGAAGCTGGTGATAAACCATATAGCTGTTCATCTTAGAATAAATATTTAGCCCCTTGTAGTGGTCAAAAAAATCATCGATTAGCGGAAGAGGATAGCGGTTTCGTATTGTATTACGTGATGTCGCGGTAATCATTTTTTTTTTTTTTACACAAGCGTATGCTCCTATCATTTCCTTCTTAACAAATAAGACCGGTGCACCCCAAGGTGAAACACTGGGTCTAATAAAGCCATTCTCCAACATCTCTTGTAACTGTTCCTTTAACTCCTTCAATTCAATAGGTGCCATACGATACGGAGCCTTTGAGATAGGTTCAGCACCGGGAATTAACTCAATGCCAAAAGTTATATCTCTTAGACGGAGGAAGTCAGGTGTTCATCGGGGAAAAAAACTATCATGCGAATTCACGAAACAACAGAAAAGTTTTTCAATATTTGGACTCTCCAAGGATGTGTCCATAACAGAAGCACAGAAAGAAACCTGGCTACCCATGGACTAATCAAGGTAGTGCCTTCTTAGCCGAGATGAGCTTACGGATTTAGCGGTGAGGAACCAGGATAAACAAGATTTGGTTGGCGAACATTACCAGAGATTTCACAGTCCTGCATGACAGTTAATGTAAGCTTGATGAGAAGCCAACAATCCATGCCAAGAATCACATCAAAGTCGAGGAATCATGGATAGGAAGTAAAATTCGTTGGACGAATACGTTCATCAAACGTTAAGGCAGTAACATATTCATGATCAATAAGTTTGGTTCTTCATTGGGGTTGAATGGATTACACGGTTTTCTATTAATGGGTGTAGGAGGTCATAATTAAGTTTCTAGGGTTGGTCACCATCTGATCGATCGAGAAAATGATTAGTCAAACGATAATATAGGATAGGTTACGGAAGAGGACGTTTACGCAGATGATTTATTGTCTACCAATCCTCACAGGTATAGACTATGCCTCTAAGGTCATATGACCTCGTCATGATTAACCTGGACAGCTCGGATTCATAAATTGTAACGCCCCAACCCAGATGGGTAGAAGTTATTAAATATGGTGTGACATCAAAGGCATACATAATCATAACAAAAGCATAAACAGCGAAAGTCTCTATAAATAACCAAAGGAAAATAAGTCATCATGACTTTTGGTACACCAAAGTTCTCAATAGATAGACTTATTCAAACAAGTAACAATTGTCTTGAAAAGAAACAATTCATATATCATAACTAAGATCATCTAGGGGTAAGTCCACATCAGCATTCATAACCGAATGCAACCCCAGCTCCTAGCTTAGATACCTGCCGCAGGCAACAAGGAAGTCGGGCTGAGCTTACAAAGCCCAATCATGAACAGATATTTTAATTCGAACGCACAAAGATAACGGATAAACAAAAGGATATGTACAAGGTGCATAGGATATCACAAGACGATGATCAAAGAAATTCAAATATAAGGTAAGACAAATCAGGAAAAGTCAATTCATAGTTGTAATGGCAAGATGAATCAGTAAATCGTATCAAGTCCAATTACCAAGCCCAATCAAATCATATCATTGTAACCATGGAGTATAGCTCCAAATGTTAAAGACGTTGAGAATGCACCCAAACATCAGTCACCAAAATATCCCAAATATCTAATGTCTATATCCATCGATACAAAACAAATGTAGGATGCATCCATACGCCCCTTAAAACAAATAATAACTTCATATGCGAATATATTATCAATTTGGGGGACGGTGTAAGAAAATCCACTCACCCAAATTGAAGTCATTGCCAAGGTTGCATCAATGACACGGCCATGTTACCTTCATGGCTAGGAAACAAATAGTGGCTCGGGTCTCAAACTGAAGGGTTCAAAGCAAAGTCATATCAAAGTTCATTTCAAAGGGATCATAGCAAAGGTTCAATATCAAAGGTTCAAATATCAAAGGTAGCATAGCAGGGTTCAGTTGCCACAAAAATAATAAGGGCTAGATCATATAAGAAAGCCAAGATAAAAGGCTCAGAGCAAATGTAGCAAATCACATAAGAAATCAAAGATAGAGAGGAATATGTCATGAGAAACCTTAACGATAAGGTCAGAATATCTGTACGAATAACGAAACAAACGAAAGTACTACTTAATCGTAGTAATAGTAAAGTCGAGTAGGTGTCAGAATAATCCGTTCCTTATCCGAAGCAAAAGCTATACCAAAGAATACACCACTGGAAATCAAAATTCATACCCTCTTGAACCGGAACCTAAAGTAATGATGAATTCGAATTAACAAAAATAAAAAAAAAAAAAAAAATAAAAACCATTCATTTAAGTATTACTTTTTTTTTTTGAATCTTTCCATTTTTAGTAACTTTCCATTTTTAGTAACTTTCCATTTTTAGTAAGTTTCCAAAATTAGTAATATTCATCATTGAGATTCTATTAAGTATTTTAAATAGCTTAGGAACTTAATATGTCAACCTTACAAGTTTAGGGTTAAATATGACAACTTTCCATATTTTAGGGTTTTTAATATGCTAATATCAACTAATTTTTTAATGGTAAAAATGCTGTAAAATTTTGTAGTTTCACATTTTATTCAAATATACCTCCATTTTCCTTCATTTACAAGTCAACCCTTAATTTTAACATTATTTACATATTTAGTCCTTTGGTTTATTAATTATTGAACATTATCTTAATTATCATAATTACAAAACAACCCTAGACAGATTCAAAATATGTCAAAATAATAATTATTTTACAATTTAATTACTAACCAAACCTTCCAATTCTTAGAATTTACAATTTTAGTCCCTCTATTTATTAATTACTTTCTAATTACTTATTATATGTAATTAACCATTTTAAATCAAAATAATATCAAAATGACATTTTTACCCCCCAACGTATTTATTAACATAATATATTTTAAATATAAAAACATGTCTAAAACAACCCCCATCAGTCTTCAATAAATTAAAAAACATGTCCTTTATTTTTATTTTATTTTAAATAGCAATCGGGTAAACAATTATCACTAAAACCCTAATTAAAATTTTTCCCAATAACAAAACACAATTTTTAACCCACTCCATTTGCATTATTGAACCTGTAAAAAAATAGCAAAACCATAACCCTAGTTTGTTTTATCATTTTTCTTTCCTTTTTCCTTTTATTCGAAAATCGGCAAACCAAGAAAAATCCCCAATAATTATTCGAATCCTTCATAAATTTTTTTAACAATTTTTCTAAGTTATATGTGATATGAAAAACCTTAGAAAAATAGAAAATCAATTTTACAAGTATCATTTGTGCCGATTACATAATTAATCCAAAATTAGGGTTTCCAATATGATTTAATTTATAAAATCAAAAATTAAATGATATGTTCATTTTTCATGTTTAGAAAACAATTAACTATGATGAAATATATGATTAAATAATATTTCCTTTGATGATCCTTGATGATTTTATGAATTATTAGTACCCGGTTGAGATTTTTGAACCCAAAAGAATACCAAAATCGAATCAATCACTCCAAAAACTTCCCACTATTTTTCACACACTCATTGACCTTCAAGTCACCTTAGAAAAATTGTTCAAGCCCTTGGAAAAATTTGTGCCGCCTCCTTTAGGTTTTTAGGGTTTCGGGAATTTAGTTTTAAGAAATTTTACAAATGAAAAATGTATAGATAAATATAATATGATATTATGCCGAGTTATAGGGCTTTCAAAAGAGGTTAAATCAGATTATAACTTTGCAATATTTATTTTGTTATTATCTTCATTTATTTTATTTAATTTGTAACATATAACTAACTAAATATTAATAATTCGGCTAATTATATATAACCATAAGTATTAATTATTTTTCTTACATGATATAAAGTATTTTAATCTCACAAAAATTTCATAATTGTCACATGTTACATTTTTTATAATTTCCAACCTTTAAATGAATTTTATTTAAGCTTTTATGAAAAAAAAATTGCATTAGGGGTATTTTGGTAATTTTACACGTGTTGAGATTTTTAGGTTTTACAGTACGAAGAAAAACATTAGCAATAGTAACTACTACACCAGCAGTTGAAACTGGCTCAGCAGTACTAACATCTAAGTCAGCAGTAGAAACTTCCTTAGCAGCATCAAAATCAAATTCAAACTCCATATCCTGCCCATACCTCCTCTGAAGCTCTACATCATGTTGTACCAATTAAATGTCAGGATCTTGATCAATTTCATCTATCTTCCTCCCCAGTTTGGAAGGATCCTCCAGATCATCTTCATCATCAGAGACAACTATTCTTGTCCTTATTCTAGCTTGGCTGGTCTTAACTATTTTCTCTAACCTTTTCACCTTCATGATAAGTTTAGTATAGGCAGCACCATATATTTTCTTGTTCTGCTTCAAGTCTGTCTCCAAGTGTGTTAACTCTTAGGAGAGGTGAATCATAGGGTATGGTAGGGGTCTTATCAATGTTACCACTAACCTATCCTGCTTCTAAGCTAGTAACAATAGTAGTAGCCCCTTCATATCTGACATCCACACTTGTGGAAGCAGCCTCATCTGTTACAGGGGTCTGAGTAGGAGATCTAGGCCAGTATAACCTTTAGAAGGTGGTTGTGAGGTTGATAAAGTACTAGTGGGTGTATGATGGGACTCAACTGGGTGTGTTGATCCTTCACCCTAAAAAACTGGGCCCTGAACAATCATTGTTGGAAACCATGGAATGTCTACCCTAGTATAACCTTTAGAAGCCATTTTCATATTGCTAAAAAGTTTTTGAGTGTGGGTAGGAGCAATATAAAGTCTTGTGTGAGGTTGAAGCAGTCTCTTGTGCTTCTTCAAAAACACTTGAATAAATCTTGGATATATTAAAAATTTGTGTTTACTATCTAAGTTTTTCACCATGCCATCAAAAATTAGTTTAGAAAAATTAAATTTCCTATTAGTGGCCAAGCAAATAATAGCAGTTGCTATATTGCTACTAAATTGTTCCCATGAGGTTTTCTTAGGACTTAGACAATGTAAGATGGTATGGATGAGAAATCTCCATTGAGAGGAAAAGTGTCCTTTTTGAAAGGTCAAATTGTCAGAAGTTGACACATACCCCATTAAGAAAAGTTGTTCAAAGATTTTAGTAGTAGGCAAAGAACTAATACCATCAGAATTTGCTAATTGGAGACGCCTTCTAACAGATGCTTCAGTAACAATATAAACTTTGCCATCTATTGTAGCATTTATTTCTATTTCTTCATTATCAAGTGTTCTGGCTAAGTAGAGTTTAGTACGTGTTCTATATTGTTGGATGATGTGAAACATAGATAGTGGGATTTTCTGTAAGGGCATACCTTATGTGACTAGCATTGAGAAAATCCACTATTTGGTGAAATCCTTCACTTCCCTCTGGTTTCTTTAAGTAGGCGACCATGTTGTGCGTGTCACAAAATTCTAAATTCGCCATGTAGGTTGAGAAAAGTTCGATTAGGGTTCTGGGATTTGTTCGTGTATGAGAGTATGTGTGTTTGGCAAAGGCAATTGAGATTATATAGATAGAACTTAGGTTTTGTTGATTGGAGACCCGATGATAAAGTGGTTCTTTATCTTGAAAAGTCTTATTGATTGAAGAGAGATTTTGAATTATCCAGATAAACGGTAAATCTATAAGCGAAGTATTTGGCAGAATTATCTCAACGGCTATATTTAATTGCCAAAAATCTGTTATGCCCCAAACAGTACTAACGGTATCATAGCAGTACTAAGTTTAGCCTAACAGTACTAAGTAATGCCCAACAGTACTAAGTTTAGCCTAATAGTATTTACTTTTGAGATACCAGTTTTAACCTCAATTACATTCCAAAAAGCATTTCCATCATCGATTTTGATTCTCACAAGATATCTTTCTATTTTTATTCTCACTTTATCTCTCAATTTTTTTTCTCACTGAATCACTCTGTCTGTTTTTGTTTCACACATCTCTCTTTCTGTTTTTGAACTCACAACATCTCTCATTTCTTTTTGCTTACAATTCTCTCTGTCTGTTTTTGTTTCACACATCTCTCTTTCTATTTTTGAACTCACAACATCTCTCATTTCTTTTTGCTTACAATTCTCTCTGTCGGTTTTTATTTTCTCTCAATTCTTTTAAGCTAACTTTTTCTATAACAAACTCCACAATTGGTATTACCAAATCTAACCATACTACTTTGCTTATCCTGTAAGTGTTAGTCCAAAACCAAGAAAATACAGTCCAAAGCATTTTCTTCTTAATAGTAGTAATTTTGACTAACAGTTTTAACTAGCAGTCTTAAGTATAAGTAACAATACTAGTTATACTTAGCAGTACTAATTGATACAACTAACAGTACTAATCCTTTACAAAACTTTACAAACACACAAAGAGATTAAAACATCAAGGATTTAGCATTCTAATACTTGCAACCAAGTACTGAAACTTTCCAACATCAAAGGCTTTTGTAAGTAAGTCTGCAAAATTGTTATCTATGTGTATTTTAACCACTTGAATTAACTTTTTATCATTGCAGTCTCTTATAAAATGATGTCTAATCTCTAGGTGTTTTGTTTTAGAGTGTAAAACATGATTCTTAATAATACATCTAGTACTGTTATTGTCAATATTAATCATGGTGTGCATAAAATTATACCCATAGTCCAGCATTTGATTCTGAATGCAGAGTACTTGTCCACAACAACTAGCAGCAGCCACATATTCAGCTTCAGTAGAGGAGGTGGCAACGATAGTTTGCTTCTTGCACTGCCATGATATCAATCTGCAACCTAGGAACTTACAACCTCCTGTTGTAGACTTCATATCTAAGCTTGCTCCAGCATAGTCACTATCAGAATATGCCACCAAATCAAAGGAAAAATCTCTAGGATACCAAAGGCCCAATTTAGGTTGGCCTTTTAGGTACCTAAAAATCCTTTTCACAGCATGTAAGTGTGAAACCTTAGGTAAGACTTAGAATCCGGTACATGCACATACTGCAAATATAATGTCAGGTCTAGATGATGTAAGATACATCAATGATCCAATCAATGGACTGTGAGATGATATCACACATCATTCACATCTGAGTCCTTGAGCACACAAGATTGTTGTATCCATTGGTGTGGGCTAGCTGTCCTAACATCTGTGAAAACTAAACTTCCTTCAAATATTTCTAGTTACATATTTATCATGTCTGATAAATATCCCTTCTTCTTTTTACTTCATTGCAATCTAAGAAGAAAGTAGTTTCCCATAGAATCATCTATAAACTTGTCATGCATTTGTTTCTCAAACTCAGTAAAAGCTCCTTCTTAGTAGAGCCAAAGATAATAGTCCATCAACATAGATTGTCAAGTAAAATATCCCCTTTAGTCTTGATATACATGTTCCGGATCTATCTTTCCTCTATGAAACCCATTGTCCAATAAATACTTGGCCAAGGTTTCATACCAGGCTCTTGGAGCTTGATGCACCATAAAGTTCTTTCACCACCTTGTAAACCTTGTTAGGATAGTCAAGATCTTCAAACCCTGGAGGCTGACACACATATACCTCCTCTTCAATCTGACCATAAAGAAAAACACTTTTAATATCCATTTGGTACACCATGAATCCCATAAAGGAAGCATAAGCTAAGAATAGTCTTATGGATTCAATTCTTGCTACAGGGGCAAAGACTTCATCATAGTCTATGCCTTCTTCTTGAGTATATCCCTGAGCAACTAGTCTTGCCTTGTTACTGATAACTATGCCTCTTTCATCTTTCTTGTTTCTGAATATCCATTTTGTACCAATGGCCCTTTTTCCCTTAGGTAAATCCACAAGAACCCAAACCTTTTGAAGCTTAAACTGTAGAAGCTCTTCTTGCATTGCTTCTACCCAAGCTGAATCACTTAGAGCTTTGGTAACCCTTTTGGGTTCTTTCAGGGATAGAAAACAGAAAAACAGACAGGTATTGAGGTATTCATGAGGTTTCCTTTCATAAGCAACACTTAGAAGCCCTTGTTCATTTGCAGTTTTTGTCATCCCTCTTGTTTGTACACCAGATTGTATATCACTAATCACATGATCAAGAGAATGATCTTTATGTATTATGGTATTTGGAGTAGTAGGAACATGATATGAGGCATTAAGGTTGCTCATATCCATTTCTGTTTCATCACCAAATAAATCAGCATTTGTGGCTTCAGGTGTAACATTGTCTCTCAAAGAAATTATGTCTGAGATAGATTGAGGGCGATTTGACCTAGTAGTAAGAACTGTTGGACTAACAGTATTAATATGTAGACTACCAGTTCTGAGATTTGCACTAGCGTTATTAATACTTGGCTCATCAATATTAATATTAGGAGTACTGCTCTCAGGTCTCTCTTGGTCATCAACTCCACTTGCTTTACTAACCCTTTCATCATCCTTCTTTTCAGCATCACAAGAAGGTTCTGGTTCATCATGACTAACATTCTTTGAAGAAGAATCAAACAATGAAGAATCTTTCCACAAAGGCATCATAATGTAGTCTTGGCTAGTTTCAGTTTCCTTGCTAGTAGTACCTTCACCAATACTAACTTCTAAACCTGCAAAATCATTAGAGTTTGTACCTGCAATAACTGGCACATAATTCATTGATTTTGTTAGACTATCAATATCAAACGGCCACTTTGGATCATCTCCTGAAACAATAGGTTTATCCTCCAAGTACCTAATATGCAAGTTTTCTTCTACTTTCCTGGTTCTAATGTTGTATACTCTAAAAGCCTTACTAGTCAATGAGTATCCAAATGAAGCTTATAGCAGAGTGTTTCTACCTCTAAACAGTTCCATAAGGGGGTCTTGTTATGAGCTAAACTACAATACCCAATCTACACCATACAAGCAGTATTAACTACTTTAGCCTAAAATGTAATAGGTAACATATAGTCAGCTAACATGGTTCTAACAGCCTCAATTAGTGTCTAATTTCTGCTCTCAACAACACCATTATGCATGAGAGTTCTAGCTAACACAAATTTTTTCCTTCTTAATGCCTTTCTTTTCAGAAAAACTCACCCATAACTCTATTCTTGAACTCTGTTCCGTTGTCACATCTGATTATCTTTACTTTCTTATCAACTAGATTTTCTATCGTAGTTAAATGGTAGCTCATTAAGATGCCCTACTCTCATCCTTTATATAATAAAAAAGAAAACCCAAGTAATCTGCTATAAATCATCATTGACAACTAGACAATATTTCTTATTATTAAAGCTTCTCACAAAGATGGAAACCAAACAAGTCCTAAAGCAACATAAATAAAGGCTGCGTAATAGAGTTTTAAACTTTGACCTTACAAGAGGCTTTGTGTTGCTTTCCCTTAAGGCAAGCAACACAAGTTTGGTCATTTTCAAAACATTTTGTAGGTAAACCTCTCACAAGATTTTCTTTAACAAGTTTATTAATAGTTTTAAAATTTACATGACCTAGCCTCCTATGCCATAGCATTGATTCATCAAGTGTGGCCTTTGCAACAAGACAAGTTAAACTCTCTTTAGGAATAAATCTTCTTACATATCAACACTATCAACATATTGTTCTTATCTAGGAATCTTAAGTAGAAACTGACTTCTCATCAGCTAACTAAAGTCAGGAGACAGAACAAAACATCCAGTGTCAGTAAAAAGAACACTATTCTTTTTGTCACACATCTGTGAAACACTAAAAAGGTTAAACTGTAACTCCTTGACAAAGTACACATCCTCAAAATCAAGCTTACCAGTTTTAAGAGTTCCTTTACCAGTAATTTTCCCTCCTTTGGCTCCTCCCCCAAAGGTAACATATCCTCCATCAAATTCCTTGAAGTCTGAGAGATAGGACATGTTCCCTGTCATGTGCCTTGAGCATCCACTGTCAACATAGCCTTGATCTTCTTTTTGTGGATGACCCTGCACATAAAAATAAGGAAATTAGTTTCCTTTGGGGACCCAAGCCATCACTGACTTGGATCTGCCTCGTGCATCAACATAATTATGTCTCTTCAAAGTAATTGATGTACTATTAAGTTTGGTAGGTCTCCAAACCCAACATGATGGGGCCTTAATAGCATTAACCTGATTTTTCCTAATTGCTTTTGGCCTAGCAGTATAAAAATTTCCCTTAGCAGTATTATCTTTTTGGCTAAAATTTTTGTTAGTTAATGTTGTTCTTATTTGATAGGGCCTCTTTACAGTTGATTGTACTGATTTAGAAAAATGTGACATTGGTCTAGCACTATAAACTGTAGTTTTGGGATGAGCAGTATTAACAGGCCTAGTAGTATTAAGTGGTCTTAAGCCAGTTTTCATTAAAAACGATTTGAACCATGTTCCTGTGAGCACTAGGGTGAGCCTTTTTAGTAGAATAATTGTAATCTACCTTTGTATAATTATTCCCAGATACCACCCTTTCCCTTTGATGGTAATTGCAGTCAGCCTTCACATGGTTAAAACTTCCATAGATAAAATAACCTTTATTGTACATCACAAAGTCACTTCCTAGTTGTTGGGATTTCTGATTATTCCAGTTTCTTTGATTTCCCCTAGGACCTTGTGACCTGTACATTTTAGCATACTTAAGTGGTTTCCTAACTGGTTTTTCTTGTTGTTTAGGTCTAACAAATTCTATCTTAGCAACAGTAGGAAAAATAGTTTTCTTATCTAACTTATCATCTGTCACCAACTCTTTAACCAATAGGGCATCAGGAGATTCCCTAACCTTATTAGAAGTATCTTCACTGACACTCTTACTAGTCTTAGGTCTATAGCCTTCAAACTCAGGCTGTTGGAACTCCTCTAGACCAGAGTTGGATAAATCAGGCTTTGGGGGTGAAAATAACCCTGTATGGGGAGGTGGAACAACATTATAGCTTACAAACCCCACACCCTTTCTACTTTTATTAGTTATCTGACTTCCTATTAATTTGTCTAGACTTATAGAAGCATTATTAAAATTTTCAATTTTAAGTTGATTGCTTTCTTTTTCTTGCTTTAGCTTTTCTAACTCACTTTTAAACACACTAATATATGAGTCTTTATATGAGATATCTCTTTTTAGAACAACAAGTTGGTCATAAAAAATAACCTCATTCTTTTTGTAAAGGACAAGTTGCTCTTCTACAGATGCTAATCCTCTTTTATAAGTAGTTAGATTGAACTCAGGTTTGTTAAACTCTATTCTTAAATCATCAAGTTGAGTTTTAAGAGTTTCAAAGCTTTTTAGACAGGTGTTAGAACAAGTTTTGTCATTATATACCTCAGAGTCTGAGAAAGCCATAAGAGCCATGTTTGTAGGGGCGTCATCATCTGCCATATAGGTCCAGTCAAATCCAACTCCATCAATAGCCACCATGGCTTTGGAAGAAGTTTCTTCCACATTTATAGTCCTTCTAGAGCTGTCTTGATTCCTGTTCCTGCTATCCTGATTCCTAGGTCCTTTGCATTCCCTAGCAAAGTGTCCCGTCTTATGGCAGTTGAAACACTCCACCTTGGACTTGTCATATCCAGTTGTGTCACTCTCATTGATAGTAATCTTTCTACCAGTTTTCTAGAAAAATCTTTTTGTCTTCATGCTCAGTAATGCTAACTACCACTTCAAATCCATCTATTCTAAGTCATCTTCATGGATTTGTTCAAGGTCCTCATGTACAAGTTGAGACCCGTTTGGTTGATTGGCAAAAAATGCATAAATATTGGCATCACTTAAGTTAGCAGTACTAACTTAAGTACTAGCAGTGCTAGCAGGGCTGACTTGAGTGTTATCAGTACTAACTCCATAAGCAGTATTAACTTCATTAGTACTATTAGGAGATGACACAAAAGCCATGTTCTGAGAGCTTGAGCTTGAGTTTGCAGTTCCTTTAACCTCTTGTTCAACAATCTTGAAATTGTTGTTGAGATCATCAAAGCTCATTGTGTCTAGATCATGTTTATTCCTCCAGACCACAACATGAGTATTCCACTCAGAAGGTAGGCTTCTCAAAATTTTCAAATTGAGATCTTCTTGTGAAATATTTTCACCCAAGATAGCCAGCTGACTTACAATCTTTTGAAGCCTATTAAAAATAGAGTCAAGAGATTCTATGCTTAGAGCACTAAAGTTCTCATACATTTGCTTTAGAAGAGTCTTATGAGTCTACTTTATAGCTTCATTACCACCAAATCTTGTTTGTATAGCAGCAAACAAAGTCTTAGCATCCTTGTAGTGATTAAATGTCATCAGATGTTCATTAGGAAATGCCATCAGCAACATACTTCTTGCCTTCACATCATTCTTCTTTTGAATACCTTTTCTTTAGTAGTTACATGACCTGTTATTAATGTAGTTGAGGTACCTTCAGCATTTGTTGTTGTTTAAGCTGTTGGTTTGAATGAGTTTCCATTCTCTATAACATTCCATAAAGCACAGTCTTGTACTTGAAAGTATTGCTCAATCCTTAGCCTCCACATACCATATTCACCCCGTTTGAGAATGGGCAAATTTGCAGTAGTAGTGGTTTGACCAGTTTCTAGATCCATCTCTTCTTAAAGAGTTCTTTTTGTTAGTTTCTTCTAGATCAAAGTTTCAGAACACAAGCTCTGATGCCACTTATTGATCCCAACTTAAGATCTATTCCTTAGCTTGTAAAGGTTAAGTTACTTTGGATAAATCCAAAACAACTATGGTAAAAACTTTGTTAATACTAAAGAGTATGCAGAATCTATTCTTTAATACTTAGAAGAATATTAATGAAACAGTAAACTGTATGAACAATGATATAACTAAAAAGCTCCAATATTATTTTTATGAATAATACGAGTACTCTGTGTAGTATTAGGGTTTACAACCTTGAAGCTATGTATCAAAAACGTCTATGACTATTGTGCACGCAACACCATAACCTAGGACCTCCTTTTATACACTAAGGAGTCCTTTACAAGATAACTACGAATCTTATATAATTCTAATCTTATACGTATCTTTCTAACTATATAGAATATACTCTGAATAAGTCAATACAAACATACACTTTCACACGTCTTTATCACTTAGCAGTCTTAATCTTCTTCTAGCAGTCTTAGTCATTCACAGTATTTAGAGTTAGTACTAAAGGCATACTAACTTTTAACACTAGCTGTACTAACTCGTAAGTACTGGAAGTCGTAATCTTGAGCAGTACTAACTCTTGGATTGTCAATACTAAGTATGAAGACTTTAAATTCCCAAATTGTTGATTGACTCTGACATTAAAAGCACACTGAAAAGAAGCCGCCATTCTTGGAAATAGAGATAGTATAGAGATAAGTTGAATCTCGAGACCAATACGATAAATCATCCTCCTTCTAAATTCCGAACAAACACGTCTTTGATCGAAAGGCATACTTCTCAATCTCCTGTCACAGAAGTTGGCAACCAAAAACAAATTGTGCCCAAGGCCTTCAACATAATATACATGACAAATAGTGAGATTGCCTTGAACATAATATCTATAGCCTGTGATTGTAGCGATATGATCATTCCTAAAGCGGACTGTTCCCATGAATTTCTCAACGAAATTTCTTAGCAGTTAAAGATTGCCAGCCATATGCTTTGAGCATCCGCTATCAACAATTCATAGAACAAGCTGGATCACCTGCATTACATGAAACAAATACATATGGAGGAGTGGACGGTTTGGATACCCATTTGTGAGAGGTAACCGGTGTTTTAGACTTAGATTTAACATTGGTTCTACATTTATGCACATTAGATTGTGATTTCTCAGTTTTGCTCTTAGGTGTCCAATTAAAACCTTGTTGATATTCAAATCACTTTTGCTATTTTCTACTTGTTGCTATTTTATTGTTCATGTAACTGCTAAGTATCCTACTTTGACTAGATTTTTGAGATAGTGGAGACACACTCGAGACCTTATTTATTGTTGTTGGGGTTTTAGCAACACCGGATCTAGATTTTTCAACTACAGATGTAGCTCCTAAACCCTTAGATTTTGCTACTACGGGGGAAGTGAATAAGGCTCTTTTAACACTAGATTTCCTAGTCAAAGCATGACGTGTGTAACACCCCCAAATCTGGGTAGCAGCGGAATGTTGAATATCTGAGGGCGTTACTTCATAGATCAATAGCACAAAATATGAGAACGACCACTAAACGTGTCGTTTTTAAAAAAATACATTGGATTAACAAAATACTTGTTCATTACATAAGCTCATGGCTTCAAATTGTTCGACAATAAAGGTAAAGATTTCGGTTTATAACAAATATTCCCAAAATGTAATACGACCCAAATCTTTAGTATTGACTTTCTCCAAAAGTGACCCCCAATGTATCTGAGCACCTCGTGCCTTATTGACCTGAGAAAACATGCTTAAAACGTCAACATAAAGTTGGTGAATTCATAGGTTTATGTATATAAATTGTAGGACCGCAAGATTTCCAAGTGTATGATTAAGCAACAAATGCAAACATCATAAAAAGTAATTACGTTTTGACCTATCTGAAGTAACCTTAGTGTTTGACACGTTCTTAGCCTTAATTGCTAGATTTTTGTTGAACGGTGTTACACAAAGAAGTTGTCCTAAGGTCTCAGGTTTTTCAA
Organism: Tanacetum coccineum; assembly: GCA_026074375.1. Lineage (NCBI taxonomy): Eukaryota > Viridiplantae > Streptophyta > Magnoliopsida > Asterales > Asteraceae > Tanacetum > Tanacetum coccineum. The sequence goes on along the minus strand of BQNB010049611.1, from coordinate 5,660 downwards.
ACATAGTATTCACATGCTTCCCTTTGTCAATCGTATGAAGCTTACTCTTAAGCTCAGAAATTATCATCAAAAGATCTTGATTTTGAGCACGAACATCAGCATAATCATATGTCTTTTGAGTGACATCTTTAAACATTTCATTAATTTCATTTTGATGCTGAGCTCGTGTTGCTTTGATTGAGTTAAAAAGCTTTTGAAATTCAAGTTTAATATTTTCTCATTCTTTAACAGTAGACTTGACTTGTTGTTTTAGCAACACGTTCTCATCATGCAATGTTGAAAATTTTGCTTTCCAAGAGACATCACAAGCCATTTTCTCTTTTTGATGTTGCAATTCAAGTTTAAATTCAATACTTTGAGCTTGTGATCTTTGAAAATTGTTTTCAAGAATTTTGATTCTTCTAAGCAAATTGGCTTGGATATCTTTGGAATCGCTTGAACTTTTCTCAAGTTCAACTTTAAACAACTCATGTTTTTGTTGTTCTACCAAAAGCAACACACAATCTCGAATTTCACTTGTCAAGGATACTTCCAAAATTCGATCAATTTCATTTTGCAAAAGAAAATATGTTGGAGATTTTTCATTGACTTTTTGTTCCACTGTCATAAAAATATTTAACATTTTCTGCACTTCCTCAATGAGTTCCTCTTTTGTTTCACTCAAAGTCTTGTATAAAGATCTTGACATCGGAATCACATCGGTTTTATGAAACTCTCTTAATTCATTTTGACTATCAGACAACCATCTTCGTTTTGTGTCTTGTAAAAAAGTTTTATTAATCCTTGTTTGGAAACCGACAATTGTATCTCCCAATGTGTCAATCATTTTTAATAACTGACTCTCATAATCAATTTGAACCATTTTGTGCCTCATTTTGACTTAGAACCATTATCAGAAGTAGAAGGAATTGAAAAATATGTTTGATCAGAAGAAAGTTCTTGTTGAGGAACAAATGTTTCATAAAGCGCATTCAACTTTTCATAATCAATTTGAACCATTTTGTGCCTCATTTTGTTTCGACTTTCTTCGACATCCTCTAAAGTTTCCTCTGAATCAGTTGAATGAATTACCAACTTATTACTATAAATTAAATCACCATCATACATGTTAGGTTGTGCTGCAATGGCCTTCTTGAGACGCTCAGGATTTGTATAACCCAACCCAGCTTTAAAAAAAGGATCATAAACTTTATTTGGTTTCTTTCCAAGCATGTGAATCGTTTGAATTGACTAACCCATTTTATAAACAATTTGATCATGAGAACTCAGTTTTTCTTCAAGATCAAGGATATCATCAAGATACCGATCTTCTCGTTCTTTAAAAGCCTTCTTTTCTAACCAAGTTTCATGTTGAATTATTATTTTTTCATTCTTAACTTTGAGAAAATCATTTTGAATTTTTTTCTTTTTCTTTTACAAGTCGGTCAATCGTGTCCTTATCATTCCTTAATTCACGTTCCAATTCATCACATGTTTCTTTATATGTTGTGTATTGAATTGTTTTTTACTCAAATATTTTGACCCGATCCTTAAACGTCTTAAGTTCCTGTTGTAGCAAATCTTTTTGCTTTTTGAGCTTCGCGTTGAACATTGTATGCTAGCATTTGTATTTCACGATATTCATCATGAGCAGTTGAATCATGTTCAGACGTGCCACCATTATTTTCCACAAACGGATCATAGGATGGTACATTCTCAGCATTATCATCAGCAGTTAACTCTTCCAAATCTTCTCCATATGAAGTGTCAAGCATGAAATCATTCTCTTCATTGCTGAGGTTGCTTCCAGCTTCATCTTTCATAGCTAACAACATTTGTTCTCTGAAATACTTTGCATCATGAACTTTTGGTTTCTGACATTCACGAGCATAATGACCTTTCTCATTGCAATTGTAACACTGAACATTTGCTTTGCCTGGAGTAGACTCAGTTCGTGGAACACGATGAATAATCCGATTGCTTTCATCACCTACATTTCCTGTACTAAACCCTTGAGTTTTGTTTCTCCTTGCATTCTTGTTAGTATTTCCACCATAACCTGCATTCTTGGTTTGTATGTCAACTCTACCATCCTGAACCACAGCTTGATTCCTTGTATTAGAGGAAATACGAAGACGATTGTTGGTGGATGTAGAATACTTTTGAGAGATTGCTCGAGCGAGTAACATCATAGCAGTTGTAAGCTTATCCTCTTGAGAATCGCCTTGTAACTCCCCTTGATATTCATCATCATAATCAACGACTGATGGAGGATGTGTGACATAGTATGGTTGTGGAGAATAAGAAGAGTTTGCATGAGAGTGTGATGAAGAAGCATTTGAATGAGCAATAAGAGCTAAAGGATCATGATTCTTGGCAGCTTTCTTTGCCCTTGATGCTAGAACATGTGGTTCAAATTGCACTAACGAATCATACAACACATCATAAGAGACTGCAGATCCAGTTTGATTATGACGAACCATGGTAACATATTTGCTCCATTCTGGTTGCAAGCAATTGAGAAACTTTGTATTGATTGCCACCGGTATCGGACGAACATTATTACGATCCATGATGTTCACAAGTGTTGTCAACCTTTCATGCACAGAGTCTAAAGATTCCCCTTCTTTTGCTGCAAACTTATCAAACTCATCCATAAGGCGTGAGTGTCTCACATGAGTAGTAATTTCAGATCCATGCATCAACCTTTTGATTCGTTCCCACATTTCTTTAGCATTCTTACATGCATCCACTGAATTGTATATATCATTTGGTATTGCTTGAAGAAGATAATTCATGACCCTAACATCAGCAATGTATTGCTTCTTGTTACCCTCAGTCATTTTGGACAACGGTTCAAGTATTGGTACAGTAGGATTTGTTGGATCAACAACCATGGGTCTTTGATAAGGGCCATTTTGTATCGAATTCCACATTCTCTCCCCGTCTTCAAGCTTGTTATCCAAAAACCTTTTCAAGCATTGGAGGTCTTTCATTAGCTCCTGAATCAGCTAGAGTTTGTTGATTGGAGTTGGTTGAATTATTTGAAGTAGACATGTTGTATCAAATGATTACAAAGCAAACTTGGATCGTTTTGGAGATAAAGTATTGTAATCGTGAAGTTAACGAGCAATAACAACCTTGTCTTGTATTACACTTTTAAACTTTGTTACGAAAGCTCAAGTTCCAAATTAGAAGATACGAAACCTTTGTAACTGTGTTACGAAACCCAAACAATAAGATACGAAACCTCTGAACAGTGTAACGAAACCTCAAAAATGATGTTACGAAAACTCTTGACTGTGTTACGAAACCTCTAAAACAGTGTACGAAACCTCAAACTATAATACGAAACCTCTTACGAAACCTTCAGTTATCAAAACTATGATACGAAACCATGAATTTACGAAACCAAAACCAAGCTTTTGATACGAAACCTCTGATTTACGAAACCACAAAGAGTACGAAAGCTTCCACAGTATATGAAACCCAACGGTTACCGAAAGCTCAAATATACGAAACCTCTTTTCGTAAATTCCAAATAAACTCTACTTTACTCCGACAATCACAAGAAATCCCTTTCTTTCCTGAATTCGTAGCTAACAAAACCTAAAAAACTTACTATTTGATATTAATAGTTTTAAAACGATGAAACTCTAACGTTATCACTTCAAATTAACAATTTCTATGAAACGAAAAGCTAGATTTTATCGTTATGAAAGTAAATCATGTTTATGAAAGCAAAGAAAATACATACTATGCAGTTCTATGAAAGATCATCTTTCCTTTAGTGAAAGCTTAAAATTGACCTACGAAAGTAATTTTCTCGCCTAAAAACAGTTACCGAAACCTATCTTCTTGTTTACGAAAGCTAAAAAATCCATTTTTTCGATCAATTTGAATTCAAAAACATGTAATTTCCGTAAACGAGGTATTAATTCCACAATTTGATAGTTACAAAAGCTAATTTACTGCTTTTTAAGATCAAAAACACATCAAATCATAAAACTAAACCATACGAAAGCTACTGTTCATCCTTACGAAATCTAGATCGATTGAATTTCTTGCAATTAGGCTCGATTTGATCACGAAAACCACATTAGATCTCTTTCAGCGATAGATACCACTTGTTAAATGCTATTTTTGCTAAGTAGATATCATACGAAAGCTATAAGAATAAAGGAGAGGAACTACAGAGTATTTTCATCATTTTCTAAATTTTCATTCCAAAAGGGGAAAATAGAAATGGGAGGGAGAAGTGAGTGTTACAAAGACAAGACATGTATATATACTCCTCCAAGATGAGTATATATACTTATTACTAAACTATTTCTATTTTCCCTAAACTTAGTCAAACCTTGGTCAATTTTACTTAACTTTAACCAAGATAGACTTTATTACATCTTAACACACTAATAAAACTATAAACTAAGCTAAGACCAATTCCTAATAATAATTAACACTTTTATCGTTCCTAACAGGCAAGGTCCTCTAATAATGCCCATGATTCTTCAGCGTTTCAGCAACGAAGCTTACAACATGGCGATTGGTCAATGGTTCATCTTGTGACGGGATTGACATGGTTATAAAAAATTTAGACTTGGAGCCAAACGTCGATGCCATGATGAGGGACTTTTTGGAGTAAGTCCTTGAAACGAGTCCATGCTTCTGATAGAGATTCTCCATGATGTTGTTGGAACATCAGGATATCGTTGCAGAGTTTTGCAGTCCTTCCCGGTGGAAAGAATTAAGCAAGGAAAATATATAAAAGATCCTACCAGTGTGATGGATCCTGGCTGGAGAACCGTTTCAAGCTAATTGCTAGCTTGATCGCGAAGGGAAAATTGAAATAAACGCAGGCGCATTCTTTCCTATTTTCACTGTCAAGGTCAAGTGAGTCCACAAGTTTTAGGAAATCCTTGAGGTGTTGACTAGGATCCTTAGACCAAAGTCCATGGAATGAGCATCCGTTTTGCACCAATCGGATAGTGTCAGATCGAAGAGGTACCATGTTGTTCCCTACGGGGAGCTCGATGGTATTCTTATAGCTCTCGTGGCTAGGTTTGGAGTAGTCTTCAAGAGTACGGATAGGATTCTCGTCTCCCATGGTGGTTGACGAGAATGGATTACGAAAAAATTAATACAAAGAAAAGATAGACTACAAGAAAGCTAATATGCGAAATTAAAGTCTCACTTGAAAAGATTCAAGCGAGTCGAACTAAGTTAAACTATGATTAAAACCTAACTATTCCCCACGCAGTGACGCCAAAAACTTGATGCGGTCGTCGTAGGACTTCACCAAGAAGTTTTACAACTCCCTAGGCAGAGTACCTAACCGTTGTAGTAGTAGGATAGGCAAGACTTGGGGGGTTGTTATCGTTCTCTAGGGGAATAGGTTGGGAAGGCTTGATCACGGTCTAATAAAATTCTAGGGGTTGAGAGAATATTATTTTTGTGTTTTTATATTTTATAGAAAGCAGGTAAATCTATGGTTTGAGAGGTTGGTTTGATAAACTATTAACTAAACTAATAAATAAACTAATCTACTGGTGATAAATTTATGATAATTAAATGTATTTACTAAATCATGCAAAAGCACAAGTAAGGTAGTATGAAGACTATTACAAGGCCCCTAAGAGTATATTAAATGCGTGTGAAATACCTTAAGAGAGATCAACCAT